>JAPDDO010000059.1:0-236539 GCA_027422415.1 Schizothorax lantsangensis
TTTCACCCACCTACTGGCCATTAACAATGTAATCGATAAATCTTTAACATTTATTTGGAATGTCAAATTACTTTCAAAGGATGATTACTCTATTTTGATCTCTTACCGTCAAAAGTTTATATACGAACTATAAATTTTTATCCCAGTACTTCTGTGATTATTTGAATGTTTGTTACACAGAAATAATGAACTGTGTGGTTGAAAAGACTGAAGCGGTTTTCATTCATTAGATGTCATGTCAGTGGCTCTCTTTAGGTCAGCGGGCAGCGCGAATGCAGATTTGAATGTTCAAATCACACTGGTATGATCGTTACGCTGCACGGACGAACCAGAGTGATCACAATGCCGTGAGGCCACACGTCAAAGGTTGAGGAATGAAACAGACGAATCATTGTATTTTAGGAATAGAATCACGTGGTGTTTGAATCGCGTTCGTGATCTTTATCGATCTGTTAAATTAAAGTGCTTGTCATGTTGTTGGTGACATCTCTCTTGCAAAATGTTTTGCTTATCACAAATATTATTCTTTCTTTTTTGATTTCTGATCGCAAGTGTAACCAAATTTGAGCGCTTAGTTTAGCGAGCAAGGTCCTGGCATATCACTAGTTCGGGTCCTCGCTGATGCAGGGCTCGACAGTGCAAGCATTCACTCGCATTTGCGACTAAAAATAATGTGTGCGAACTGGAATATTATTTAGGAGCATGAGTGCCAATACAATACAAAATACAAAAAGCCTAACTTATACAGTAGCCAATAACAAACGTATTAATTTCTTCAGTTTAAATAAGCTCATATGATTACTGAACTTTAAAAAGGCAACGGTTTAATTTAAATTAGCACAGATGAGAAGAAAGGCGGAGCGAGTGAAGGAGACGTGCTGAATGAAACGCACATTCGCCACTAGAGGGAGATGACGCTGCCGTTACCCCGGTAACCCTGTAAACAAACATAGCAGCAGCTGCGCTACTTTCCTAACTGTGTAAATAATGTTTCACAGTCATTTAGATATTTATATTCGCTTTAGTCTTCACAATAGCACCAAATAATTAATACTTAAAGACTTGAGCTATTTATTTAAAAAAAAATAAAAAATCTAACCTAAAACATGGCCTATCCACTGATCTATAATAGAGAACAGTGGGCCTATCTATTTATTGACTGATTCGTTATTATTGTTCAGTAACACTTAACAGGTTCCATTAGTTAACATGAAAAAAACAATGACTGCATTTATTAATCATTTTCATGTTAATTTCAACTTTTAATAATACATTATAAAATCAAAAGTTGTGTCTGCTAATATTATTCAATGGAGCAAACATTAACTAATTTGTATTTTTATTAATCAACATTAACAAAGAATATTAACTACTGCAACAATTAGCTATTACACATTGTTAGTTAATGTTAACCTGCTTTAACTAATGTTAACAAATGGGACCTTATTGTAAAGTGTTACCTATTGTTCTTTCCTTCATTTGCACTCTAATCTTGAAACACTGTTACTTTATATTTTTGTGTATTTTTTTTAATAAGTCTTTCTTTAGTAAAGGATCTTTAATAAAGTTATTAACCTGTTAGGAGGACAACACTTTTTCACTTCAACATTATATATTGTGATAAAAAATTAATAAAAAAAAACATACCTTGACAAAAGCTTCAATGACTATGTGAAAATTTGATACTGTCACATACCTAATGTACATACAGTTTAATAGGCTATAACTAATTACATAATTAGCCGTTATATAGTCTTGCAAAATTATGTTAAAAACCTTGTGTACTTTCTGTTTCTGATAAATTAAATAATTGTGCTTGTAAATGTATCTTTATATCCCCTTATTAAGTTAAAACACATAATTTGAAAAATTTGCATTGCGCCCCTAAATTTTTTTAATGCGCTCCTAAAAGTTTCAACTTAGGAGCACATGTGCTCCTTGGGAAAAAGGTAGCGTCAAGCCTGTGATGGAACAAAAAGAAAAGAACCGCACATAGGAATCGATAATTTTAATTTTACAAGAAGTATCCGATTCTGGAATTGGAATCGATTTTCGATACCCAACCCTATTCTTGAAATGAACTTTTGCCTGAATTATGATTAGATTCACTGTTTTGGATCGCTGCATTAAATTTCAGATTGCACAAACAGAACGATGCGTCCGGTGTGTAAGCGAGTCAACCGTTTCTAGCACGTGCAGCAGCAGCAGCCTCCCCCAGGTCCTAATGTTTGTTCGGTAAGGCGTTTTAATTACTTAGGGGGCGCTGTTGGCCTGCTTGTCATAAAATGAATGTGAAATACACAAATATCATTAAGATACTTGTATTTCTGAATAAATAAATCAGTAGCGATGTCATAAAATCACAAGTCTTTTTTTATTTAAAGGTCAGAAGCTATAGCTTACATGAATAAAAATCACAAACATGACACTTGTAGGCTAAATTAAATAATTTAATACCGTGTGGAATGCAGTACTATTAGATGCATGAAACTCGCGCACTGACAGACTTTCACTGCGCTTTGTGTTTGTTTGTCCTGAAACTCGATTGCGGCTGCAGTTAAATGCACTTGCATTTTTGTATACTTTTACATGAAATTGATGTACACACAGTCAGTTATGTTTTCAGAGCAGGACAAAACATCTGATATATCGAAATAGATCTGTGCATTAGTCTGTTAAAGCTGCCACTGTCTATGATCTTATCAGTAATAATCAAACAGCGATAATTCTGAGGAAAAAAGAAAAACCCATAACTATTGTCTGTGAACTTTCGGATACTTAAAGAACACTTATTTTAATTTTAAGTAATTGTTTTAAAAAGTAGTCTGCATATATAATAAAAAAATAATGTAAATTTTGCACAAAATAAATTTGATATAAAATGTATATGAAAATGTAGCCATGTGCAGTAATATTGAAAACTGAGAATGTGACACATCAGTTGATAATGATAATCGTAATTGAATTGAATCGTGAAACCAAGATTCACACACTACTTTTAAGATGGCAGTGACATATAGAAATTCCAACTATAAACAAAAAGCGTATAACTGCAATTTTGGTTAAGATGTAAAGATGTATTTGCACAGAAGAATTAATTGTGGAAAAAATGTAGATCTAGAATCGTTTTGGAATCGGATTGTGACTCCCAGAATCGGAATCGGATCGTGAAGTGCCTGAAGATTCCCACCCCCAATGTTACTCTATCCATCGTTTCCCTGAGTGTGTTTCCCATTTCCTCGACAGTACTGACTGTCTCTGCGTGTGCCAAGCAAAGACGTGCATTTGTATAGCACGAGTGTCCGCTTACGATTCTTCGCACGGAGAGGAAATATTTGCTTTGATGTCATTATACAAAGTCGTTATCTCAGCTTTTAATTGCACCAGCACTGCTTCTCTGGATGCCTGCAGTTCTTCTCTTAATGTCTGTAGTGAGATTGAACTCTCCGGTGCGACGTCTAGTGTAGACTCGGTTACTTTATCTGCCATTTTTGGATTGCTGACTGTGAAGGGACTTAGTGTTTTTTGTATTTGCTTCATTTTACCCTTCCGCAAGTTCCTCTTCATAGCAAAAGTTATGTTGTTAGTAGGGATGTAACGATTCACTCAACTCAGGATTCACAATTTTTTTTTAACAAAATGAGATTTAAGACAAATTATAAATTAAATGTGTCCCTTTTATTATTGCTTGGACAAAATGCTGCACGTTTCTTTGTGATATTGAAATATAACACTATATTGTTGCTTTGGATAAAAGCCTCTGCTAAATAACTAAATGTAAATGTAAATAACAAAACTAAATGAAATTTTAAAACAAACCCCAAATTAATTAAGCACAAATAAAAGAAATCTCTTCATGTAAACAAAAGGCTTTGTCTGTGCTCTTTCATTTTAAATTAGAGGCAACCACTGCATTTTAATCATGATCCAAACAAAGATGCTGCATACATGCAGCATGAGCAGTTTATAATCTAAATTAGATTGTATAATTTCTAAATTTGAAGCAAAAACCGAATGGTCTGACTTAGGGCTGCCAAAAAAAAATTTGAATATTCGTCGAATTTAAAATAAAAATCCACATTCGAATGCAAAACGCTGCGTTCAAATTTTAGGTGTCGGTCAGGCAGCTTATATGTGGCACACAAAATGCGATGATGATGTGGGTGTCCTTGCATTTTAATGCTTTTTTTTAGCCTATCCAGTTAAACCCACTGTTTGCGGCGCTGCACATTCAAAATATTGCGGAAAAAGAGAACATCAATGTGGAGAAGATGTTGTTTAACTCAAAACTGAAACCAAGCCACACAGAACGCATATTTATTGCATTTTCTATCTAGAGGGACATCTATCACCGTTGCACTCACGTCTCGCACAAGAGAGCCACTTGTTTACAAAGCCATGTAAAATTAATATAAGTTCAACTTTTAAAAAACATGTAATTACTAGATTAAGAAATTAGCTTGCTAGCGAACGTGCATATTAACAGCGTAAACATAAACCTTGTGACCATATGATTAAATGTTAATACATTACGTGTATCAGCAATGATAAATCGAGCCTGTAGTTTATAGTTTCAGTTTAAAACGACTCTGACAGAAAGGCTGCGTGTCCCGCTGACAGAGACGCGCTGTTTAATGTGTTTGAGATGTGCTGTTTTCCTAAATGCATAACTTACATTTCACAGGTATATTCTCCATCAGTAAATGTTAGAAAGCCATGGAAATATTTCCATTTTGCTGTCAGAAGCGCATGAGCCTTCTGCTTTGCGATTCTCCGTTAAACTTCACAGACTTCATTCGAACGAGCACCGCCGCCCGCATGCGCGCCAAACAGACGGAGCTCAATGAAATAGGAGCACAATAACTCTGACTAAAATATACATTTTGCTGAAATATTTGTAGTTGGACATTTTAAACCTACAAGTAAGTTTATTTGTATGACAGCACTAACTGTAAAGTGACTGTAAATGGGTAATCAAAAAAGAGCCGTCAAGTATTTGCTAGAGCGAGTTTAAAGTTTACAGGCTTCCGTACACCGGCTGCCCGCAGGATTTCTAACGGCTCGATTCTCTCAAGTCTGCACTCGATGCATCCTCTATCAAGAACACATCGGGGCACTTTCATGCGTCCTCTGTACTTGCGTTCTTGAGTATTGGAACTGAACTTCGACGGTTAATGATGACGTAGAATGAGAACACAAGGACGCAAGATCGCTGAAGAACGCATATTGAGAAACAGCCTCAATCTCTGCCAGAAGTTGGCGCTTAAAGCGTTTCCTTGGTTACCACTGTAAACAAAGCGCTTCACTTATGAACAGCAATGATAGTGTTTCCTTGGTTACCGCTGTAAACAAAGCAGCGCTGCACTTATGAACAGCAAAGATACAGTGTTTCTTTGGTAACCGCTGTAAACAAAGCAGCGCTGCACTTATGAACTTTAATATGCATTATACAGAGGCAAGATGAAAAGAAAAAATACCATCTAAACTTTTCTAAAGACAGTAAGTTCCCCTCAGACATACATTCATATAAACTCCTACCTCTAATTGTATCACGACTTGTTTGGCATCTCAACCGATTTGAATCGTCACATATTTGAATCGATTTTCAACCGGCTCGCGGTTAATCGTTACATCCCTAGTTGTTAGGGTACTTCTATTACATTTGGTCCTTGCTTTATTAAGGCCCAATCCCATTTCTACCCCTTAGCCCTTCCTCTTTCAAGGAAAAAGAGACACCCCTACCCCTTTCAAGTTCAAGTTGAGCTTTATTGTCATTCCGCTACATGTGGGGACATACAGTGGAACGAAATGTCGTGCCTCACAGGACCACGGTGCTACATAAATACAGACATACAACAATGAAGTAAAACCCTATAAAGCTATACACAACTAATCTACTGACAGATTTTGACTAAGTATATTATATATAATGTTTACCCTATACAAAATAAAAAAAAAAAATACAAACTATGCGAATGCTTCACATAAATACTGTACATGTGCAGAGAGAAACATTGAGTCAAGCAGCTGGCTGGGGAACAGTGCAAGATGATTTGTAGTGCATGAGCATTTAAACATACATATATTGCTGAGTGTTTTGTGGGATTGTGTACACACAGCAGTGTGTGAAAAGTGTCTAGTGCGCATAGAGGAGAGTGTGTTACTACAGGTGGCTTGTACAGGCCCACTCACCAGTGTGTAGCACACTTTGAATTGCACACAAAAGTTTCATACAGTTTATTTTCTTTGGTGTGGTAAGGTTGGGGGGTGTTTGGAGAGGGAGAGGGGGGGGTATTTATGTTTCAGGAGGTAGGTTTTTTGCGGGGGGTATTTATTTTCAGAGGGGGGGGCGGGGTGATCTGAGTTCAGGGCTCTCACAGCCTGGGGGAAAAAGCTGTTGAGCAGTCTGGCGGAGCGGGCTCTGATGCTCCGGTACCGTCTTCCTGATGGTAGGAGCTGTAAGATACTTCAGGAGGGATGGGTGGGGTCCTTCACTATGCTGTTGGTTTTACTGGAGCATCGTACAAGGAAAATGTCCAGGATGGATGGGAGAGGGGCACCGATGATCTTTGCAGCCGTGTTCACTGTCCGCTGTAGGGTCTTGCGGTCTGCTGCACTACAGTTCCCATACCAGACAGTGATGCAGCTGGTCAGCACACTCAATGGTGCCCCTGTAGAATGTGGTGAGGATGGGTGGAGGGAGACTCGCTCTTTTCAGACGGCGAGAGAAAGTGTAGGCGCTGTTGTGCCTTCTTGGAGAGTGACATGGTGTTGGTGGTGCAGGTGAGATCCTCTGTGATGTGCACCCCCAGGAATTTAGTGCTGCTGACTCTCTCCATAGTCGAGCTGTCGATGGTCAGTGGGGGGTGGTAAACGGAGTTTCTCCTTAAGTCCAACACAACCTCCTTTTTCTTCCCCACATTGAGGGACAGATTGTTAGTGCCACACCATTCAGCCAGCTGTGCCACTTCATCTCTGCAGTGCGTTTCATCGTTGTTGCTGATGAGACCTACCACTTTTGTCATCAGCGAACTTGATGATGTGGTTGGAGCTGAACTTGGCAGTGCAGTCGTGGGTCAGCAGGGTGAAGAGCAGTGGCTGAGCACACAGCCTTGTGGGCACCTGTGCTCAGTGTGGTAGTGCTCGAGGTGTTGTGGCCGACACGGACTGACTGAGGTCTTCCGGTTAGAAAGTCCAGGATCCAATTACAGAGGGAACTGTTAAGGCCCAGCAGGTTTAGTTTATTTATGAGCTGTTGTGGGATTATTGTGTTGAATGCCGAGCTGAAGTCAATGAACAGCATTCTAACATAGGAGTCTTTATTTTCTAGGTGGGTAAGAGCCAGGGCGAGGGTGGAGGAAATTACATCGTCCGTAGAGCGGTTTGGAAGGTATGCAAACTGGAGCGGATCGAGTGTGTTGGGAGGCTGGTTTTGATTTTGTGCATGACTAACCTCGCAAAGCACTTCATCATGATTGGAGTCAGTGCTATGGGACGGTAGTCGTTTAGACAGGACACAGGTGATTTCTTTGGTACCGGTATGATTGTTGTGGATTTGAGACATGTGGGGACGATTGCCTGGCTCAGCGAGGTGTTGGAGATGTCTGTCAAGACATCCGTCAGCTGTGCAGCACAGTCTTTCAGTACACGGCCAGGTATGTTGTCAGGACCCGCAGCCTTGCATGGGTTAAACCTAGATAGGGTCTTCCTTACGTCGGCTGGAGACAGACAGAGCGCCTGGTTGTTGGGAGGTGTAGGCAGTTTTTGTGCAGGTGTGTCATTCTGCATTTCAAACCGTGAATAAAAGTGGTTGAGTGCATCGGGGAGGGATGTGTCATCATCACAGGCCTGTGGCGGGGGCTTGTAGTCAGTGATTGTCTGAATGGCTTGCCACAGGCTCCGTGTGTCTCTGCTGTCTGCGAAGTGATTGTTGATTTTTTGAGCATATGACCGTTTTGCATTTTTGATGCCACAGGACAGATTGTATCTTGCTGTTTTGAGGGCTGCTTTATCTCCTGATCTGAATGCTTCATCTCTGGTCTTTAGCAGCCCACGAACCTCTGCTGTCATCCATGGCTTCTGGTTTGCACGTGTGGTGATGGTCTTGGTGACTGTCACATATTCAATGCACTTTTTGATGTAAGCAGTCACAGTTTCAGTGTACTCCTGCAGGTCTGTGTGGTTGTTGTAGGTGGCCGCCTCTTTAAACATTTTCCAGTCTGTGCACTGAAAGCAGTCCTGTAGTGTTGAGGTAGCATCATCTGGCCAAATTGTGATGAGTTTTTTAACCGGTTTGGTGAGTTTCAGAAGTGGTCTATATGCTGGGATTAGCATAACAGAGATGTGGTCTGAGTGCCGAGGTGGGGGGGGGGGTACAGCCTTGTACGTGTTCTTTTCTGTTGTGTAAACAAAGTCCAGTGTGTTGTTTCCCCTTGTTGCAAAGTTCACATGTTGGTAGAACTTTGGCAAAATTGTCTTTAAATTTGCGTGGTTGAAGTCACCGGCTATGATGAAAAAGCCGTCGGGGTTGTTTGTTTGTTGTTCGCTGATGGCGCTATACAGTTCACGAAGCGCGTCCTTAACGTTTGCACACGGTGGAATGTAAACTGCAACAATAACAATGGCCGTGAACTCCCGCAGCATGATAGAATGGTCGACACTTCACAAACATAAACTCCACCAGCAATGAACAGTGTTTTGATACTACCGCAGCATTGTTACACCATTCTTTGTTGATACACACACACAAGCCACCTCCGCGGGTCTTACCAGAGAGTGATTAGTCTCTGTCCGCTCGGTAGCAGGTTAGCCTGTTCAACTGAATGGCGGAGTCCGGGATGTTGTCGTTTAGCCATGTTTCAGTGAAAACAAACACAACAAACCCTTGCCTCATGCTGTGTAGACCGACTGAGTTGATTTAAGTCCAGTTTGTTTTCCAGAGAGCGAACGTTTGAGAGCATGAGTGTTGGAAGAGCCGGTCTTGTGGGATTAGCCTTTAGCCTAGCTCATATACCTCCACGCTTACCGCGCTTCCGTCCTCTCTCACACCGCTTGCGACGCCGCCTTCATGTGAACACACCACACAGAGGGGTAGGGGTGTCTCGATTCTCTTTTGGTTGGAGGGTTAGGGGTAAGGGGAAAGGCCAGATAGCCCTTCAAACAATGATTTTTCGGGACCACACTTAAAATTAAGGGGTATGAATTATCAGCATAAACCGGCTATAGCGGCAACATGCCTGCCTGAGCGAACAAAAAGCACAAATGTAAGCATTATTGGCATTAATAAAGATTTTAATGACAAAAGCAATAATTTGTTTTATGTTACATTCAATCGTGAGTTCATATTTACAGTCATGTTATTCAAAGAAATGTTTGCAAAAAATCGCTAAAGTTTGCTAACGTTAAATCATTACTGACTGCACGATAGTGCCACAACATATTTTCATGTCTGATCTCACACTCTGTCTCAAGGGACAAGGGGGTAGGTGAAGGGGTATAAATAGAATTGGGATTGGGCCTAACTTTTGAGGGTTCAGATGACTATATTAAAGTATTGTTTTGGCAGAGCTCTGTTCTTCCAACCTACTCCAAGCAGACAACGGAACTCCCCGTGCACTTTATCTTTTACATGCATGTAGGTTGTGTGTCTCAGAGCTGCTCCGTTGACCATAAATACACAAACTGTTTTTATTTACATGTTTGGAACGTGTCTCAAACTCTATCTCTGCATGTGCAATGAGTTTGGGTTGATTATAAGATTCATCTGGGAACACAATGTGCACTAATTTATCAGATATGTATGAAAAATCATTTGTAAACCTATGGCAACATAGGAGAATACGTCAGTATGTTTCCAAATGTGCTAACTGTTCATCTTGATTTCAAAACAAAAATTTAAAACCTTGGCGATGCCACTCTCTTCTGGCATTTGCAATTGTAATGTACAAGTTATGTTCTCTTTTGAATGGGAACTCGCACAGCATCCCCTAGAGCAGGGGTTTTCAAACCTGTCCTGGAGGACCCCTTCACATTTTGTTCATCTCACTATATCTGACACACACAATTTAGATCTTTCAGTCTCTACTAAAGAGCTGATCCCTGATCAAACACACCTGAACAACTAATTAGGATCTGAAGGAGCACTTGATAATTACAGACAGGTGTGTTTGATTAGGGTTGGAACTGAACTCTGCAGGTAGGTAGATCTCCAGGACCAGGATTGGGCACCCCTGATCTAGTCGTTAGGCTCTCAGTAAGCCTCCCTGATTGCCTCGTCATGCTGAGGCTTTAGTATTTAGAGCTTGTTCAGGTAAAAGTGCCAGATTGTTAGGTTCTCTGTGAACTTCCTGGGGTGCTTCCTCTAGAATAGAATATACCCTATAGAGCAGGGGTCACCAGACTCGGTCCTGGAGGGCCGGAGTCCTGCAGAGTTTAGCTCCAACCCTAATCAAACACACCTGAACCAGCTAATCAAGGTCTTACTTGGTATACTTGAAACTTGCAGGCAGGTGTGTTGAGGCAAGTTGGAGCTAAACTCTGCAGAACACCGGCCCTCCAGGATCAAGTTTGGTGACCCCTAATATAGAGGGTCGTCCTTTTGAAAGTGAAAGTGATGTGACATATGGCCAAGTATGGTTACCCATACTCGGAATTCGTGCTCTGCATTTAACCCATCCAAAGTGCACACACACAGCAGTGAACACACACACACAGTGAAACACACACCCGGAGCAGTGGGCAGCCATTTATATGCTGCGGCGCCTGGGGAGAAGTTGGGGGTTCGGTGCCTTGCTCAAGGGCACCTCAGTCGTGGTATTGAGGGTGGAGAGAGCGCTGTACGATCACTCCCCCCACCTACAATTCCTTCCAGCCCGAGACTCGAACCTGCAACCTTTGGGTTACGAGTCCGACTCTCTAAACATTAGGCCATGACTTCCCTCAAAGATGTTCGCTGTGCAGGCTTCTGCCTAAATAGCAACTCCAGGTCACTAGGCTTTCTGTGAGCCTCCTTGGAAGATGTCCTGACCACAGAACTTAGGCCTACTCTGGCTTAAGAGAGTCGCCCTGCTGAGGCTTCTGTTCTGAGATCTCCAGTCAGTGACATTATACTCTTAAAGGAAGCCAAGACTTTCTCTGTTACAGTTTTTAGCGTTTGTGTGTACCGCATGGTTGGGGACTTATTTAGAGAAGTTCAATTTAATGTCAGTCCAGAGATCTCCAAACTCAGTTCTGGAGGGCCACTGTACTGCAAAGTTTAGCTCCAAAGCCAAACAGACTCCCCTGAACCAGGTCTCACTAGGCATACAAAAAACTTTCAAGCAGGAGTGTTGGAGCTGGTTTGAGCTAAACTCTGCATGACAGTGGCCTTCCAGGACCGAATTTGGACACCCCTTTGTCAATCAATAAGACACTCAAATCCATCCCTTTCTAATATTTTAGACCTGAATGGTAGACTCAGGAATGGTCTATAACAGTGTTTCTCAACCCTGGTCTTCCCTCTCTGTTGCTTTGAGCCATTAAACTCAATTAACTTCTATTTGTCTTTTTTCACTTTAGACCTGATGTCAATAAAAGAAGAGAATCAAGAACTGAAAGAAATAGAAGAGAAAAATCAATATGAGAGACATGATTTCTTTGATGTAAAAAAATCCATATCGACTGAAACAAACTCTGTTCAGAAGACCAAACCTCCCAGTTACTTAACTTGCCATGAATGTGGAAAGTGTTTCACACTGAAAGTAAACCTTAATGAACATATGAAAATTCACACTACAGAGAAGCCATTCATATGTGATCAGTGTGGAAAGAGTTTCACACTAAAAGGAAGCCTTGATGAACATGTAACCATTCATGCTGGAGGGAAGCCATTCTTATGTGATCAGTGTGGAAAGAGTTTCAGATATAAAGAAACTCTTAATTCCCACATGAGAGTTCACACTGGAGAGAAGCCGTTCACATGCCAACACTGTGGAAAGAGTTTCACACTAAAAGCAAGCCTTAAAGAACACATGAAAATTCACACCGGAGTGAAGCCGTTCACATGCCAACATTGTGGAAAGAGTTTCTTTACAAAAGGAAGTCTTAATCAACACATCAGAATTCACACCGGAGAGAGGCCATTCACATGCCAACACTGTGGAAAGAGTTTTGTTACAAAAGGAACCCTTAATCAACACATAACCATTCATTCAGGGAAGCCATTCACTTGTGATCAGTGTGGAAGGAGTTACAAATATGAAGAAAGCCTCAAGTCCCATATGAGAGTTCACACTGGAGAGAAGTCGTTCGCACGTGATCCATCTGGAAATAGTTTCAAATACAATGAAACCCCTAATTCGCACACGAAGAGTGAACATTCAAGAGAGAACTGTTTTATGTGTCATCAGTGTGGAGAGAGTTTTAGTTGTAAAGTAAGCCTCTACACTCATGTGAGACTTCATACTACAGAGAAGGCTTTCACCTGCGAACTGTGTGGGGATAGCTTTTTACAAAATGGAAATCTCAAGTCACACATGAGAATTCACACTCGAGAGAAGCATTTAGTGTGGAAAGAGATTCAGACGTAACCCTTGATTCACACATGCAAATTCCTTACAACTGTGTAGGGTCCATAGAAATGTGCTATTCTCTACTATAAAGTGACATGACTGGGGATGATGTTGTTTTTAAATGGCACCAGAAAATATGCATCTCTGTGAAATGAAGGTTACGTTCACACTGAAGTTCTTTTGCATTCTTTGCCTCTTTATAATTTTGAATTTTTTTGCCATTTTATTTTTGGGCGGCACCTGACCATCTGCTTTGGTATAGCTCAGTTGTTCTCAAGAGTTTTTTTTTTTATCCCAAGGCACACCTTTGTGATTAAGAAATTCATCTTTGAAACTTTGCAGGTTTTTACATTCACACACAGCCTTATAACACCCTGAAATCGAATATCTGAAAAAGCTTTATTGACTTGTCTTTGAGACAAATGCTGCAATGTAAATTAAATATTTAAATAACAGGATGTGAGTAAAATAATAACTGCATTATTTGATTCATCTTTAGTGAATGGGTTGTTGGCGTGACGTGGCATTTTCACTGTCCCACAAGATAAAAATTAATATAATTAATGTTGTTGTTATTTAAGATGCAGTAAATGGTTAAACATTTATTTGTCCTACATGGACCTGTTGTTATAAAAGCTGCAGTGTTATTCTATTTGTTTTTTGTTATTTTTGAGCCAAATTTCATAATTGTCCGATGGTGTGACTGTCCCAAGCATGGTTCAATAAATTAAAATTTTTATAAATTAAAAAAAAAGCATTAAAAGAATGCATAAATACCTCCCGGCATAATTGTACAAGTGTCTATTTTAGTAAATGGCAATCATTTTTTTCATCCATATATTTCTGAAAGCGTAGGAACTTGATACATTTTGTCTCTGAAAACCATGTCCTCTGGTGTGACGCCATATCCTGATTTTAAATTGGCCAATTCCAGAGAAAACTTTAATTAGTTGAGGATTGTGTTACTGAAGCCCATGACATGAGCACATGGTCAATTTTTCTCTCAGAATTGTTCAAATATTTAACTTTTTTTGGAACCACTACAAAAGTGTTATGTTTTGTTGTCCTTTGGTGTGACACCTAAATTATATTTTTTAATTAAAAACTGCATGTTAAACTACATAATCATGGAAAATTATGCCAATGTGTCTTGCCTACCACTAATGACAGGTTAGCTAGGAATAGCAAGGTCATTAATTGATAGTAAAAGGCTGAAACGTCCTCTGGTGTGACAGAAAATGTCCTCCGGTGTGACGCTTGTACTGTCACACCACAGGACAAAGACGTCACACCAGAGGACAAGGTCTCTTTAAAAAGCATTTTAAATAATTATAAAATGTAACTAATTTTTATTCTTTAAAAAAATTTAAAAAATTCAGTGTTCTTAAATGCAATAATTACACTTTTTTCTGATGTTTTTGCAGAAAACTTGTACTGTTATAAAGTGTCATGAAAATAAGTATAAAATGTGATACTTTGTTTTTGAAACATAAAGAATTGAGGGAGAAAAATTAGTGGAAGAGAGAAGATGCGGAAATATAGATAGAAAATTAACAGAGATCCACGCAGAAGGGAGGAGATCCTAAGAGAACGACGCAGAAAGTAAATAGAATCAAACTCATGCCTTAAAAAGAGTAGCCATATATAATTTAAAAAAAAAATTCTCATCTTAATGAATATAGTTTCAATCATATATCAATAATATTTAGCTGTATCATAAATATCAATCCTATTTAGCTGTGCTGTGCATGTAGCGGGGAGGGGGGAGAAGAGTTTCAGTAACATACTGATTGACTACGAGACTGAATTTTGTTGACGAAAATAATTTTTTGTTTAAACATGTTGATATTGTTTGAATCAAAATTAAACTTTCTCATTTGACATGTTCAAAATGAAATAGAAATACTTTAATAACTACCATTTCTGTCCTTTAGTGTGATGTAATGTTCAATGTTGTGACGTAATGTCCTATGGTGTGGCACACAAAAGAACAAAAGAAGAGTATTGCAATAGGGGAGATACAAATTTCACTCAACTTAAAATGGTATAATTTTCAGCAGTTTTGAACGAATTACAAAGTTTGTCTTGTTGTCAAAGTTTGTCTTGAAATTGTCCAACAAGTCGGGGAAAAAAGATTTTGCTTATAATTTCATATTAAATAAATAACACTATATGAAAATAAGTGTCTAACAATGAAGATAAATCTCTCTAATGCTATTTATGTATTAAGAGTTTTTTTTTCTTAATTTTTGCTATGTCACACCATAAATATCAATCATATTTAGCTGTGCCGCACATGTTGTGACGTAATTTATGGTACAGTTCAGTAAAAATGTAAACAAACAAAAAAAAAACTATGAAAGAATTGACGAAGTTAGGGACCCCTTATATTTTCTCAAAGACCAGACTTCACACTACATAAATACAGGTGCATTCCAATAAATTAGAATGTCGTGGAAAAGTTAATTTATTTCAGTAATTCAACTCGAATTGTGAAACTCGTGTATTAAATAAATTCAATGCACACAGACTGAAGTAGTTTAAGTCTTTGGTTCTTTTAATTGTGATGATTTCAAAATTCTCCAAACTCAGTTCTGGAGGGCCACTGTCCTGCAAAATTTAGCTCCAAACCCAAACGGACTCCCCTGAACCAGGTCTCACTAGCATACAAAAAACTTTCAAAGCAGGAGTGATGGAGTTGGTTTGAGCTAAACTCTGCATGACAGTGGCCTTCCAGGACCGAGTTTGGACACCCCTTTGTCAATCAATAAGACACTCAAATCCATCCCTTTCTAATATTTTAGACCTGAATGGTAGACTCAGGAATGGTCTATAACAGTGTTTCTCAACCCTGGTCTTCCCTTTCAGTTGCTTTGAACCATTAAACTCAATTAACTTCTATTTGTCTTTTTTTCACTTTAGACTGATGGCAATAAAAGAAGAGAATCAAGAACTGAAAGAAATAGAAGAGAAAGATCAATATGAGAGACATGATTTCTTTGATGTAAAAAATCCATATCGACTGAAACAAATTCGGTTCAGAAGACCAAACCTCCCAGTTACTCAACTTGCCATGAATGTGGAAAGTGTTTCACACTGAAAGTAAACCTTAATGAACATATGAAAATTCACACTACAGAGAAGCCATTCATATGTGATCAGTGTGAAAGAGTTTCAGATCTAAAGACGATTTTAAATCCCACATGAGAGTTCAAACTAGAAGAAGCCATTTACATGCCAACACTGTGGAAAGAGTTTCACACTAAAGGGAAGCCTTGATGAACATGTAACCATTCATGCCATTTTGCTTATAATTTCATATTAAATAAATAACACTATATGAAAATAAGTGTCTAACAATGACGATAAATCTCTCTAATGCTATTTATGCTATGTCACACCATAAATATCAATCATATTTAGTTGTGCCGCACATGTTGTGACGTAATTTATGGTACAGTTCAGTAAAAATGTAAACAAAAAAAAAGAAAAACTATGAAAAAATTGACGTAGTTAGGGACCCCTTATATTTTCTCAAAGACCAGACTTCACATTACATACAGGTGCATTCCAATAAATTAGAATGTCGTGGAAAAGTTCAAAACTCAAATTGTGAAACTCGTGTATTAAATAAATTCAATGCACACAGACTGAAGTAGTTTAAGTCTTTGGTTCTTTTAATTGTGATGATTTAGGCTCACATTTAACAAAAACCCACCAATTCACTATCTCAACAAATTAGAATACTTCATAAGACCAATAAAATAATTTTTTTTAGTGAATTGTTGGCCTTCTGGAAAGTATGTTCATTTACTGTATATGTACTCAATACTTTGTAGGGGCTCCTTTTGCTTTAATTACTGCCTCAATTCGGCGTGGCATGGAGGTGATCAGTTTGTGGCACTGCTGAGGTGGTATGGAAGCCCAGGTTTCTTTGACAGTGGCCTTCAGGTCATCTGCATTTTTTTGGTCTCTTGTTTCTCATTTTCCTCTTGACAATACCCCATGAATCTCTATGGGGTTCAGGTCTGGTGAGTTTGCTGGCCAGTCAAGCACACCAACACCATGGTCATTTAACCAGCTTTTGGCAGTGTGGGCAGGTGCCAAATCCTGCTGGAAAACGAAATCAGCATCTTTAAAAAGCTGGTCAGCAGAAGGAAGCATGAAGTGCTCCAAAATTTCTTGGTAAACGGGGTGCAGTGACGTTGGTTTTCAAAAAACACAATGGACCAACACCAGCAGATGACATTGCAACTCAAATCATCACAGACTGTGGAAACTTAACACTGGACTTCATGCAACTTGGGCTATGAGCTTCTCCACCCTTCCTCCAGACTCTAGGACCTTGGTTTCCAAATGAAATACAAAACTTGCTCTCATCTGAAAAGAGGACTTTGGACCACTGGGCAACAGTCCAGTTCTTCTTCTCCTTAGCCCAGGTAAGACGCATCTGACGTCGTCTGTGGTTCAGGAGTGGCTTAACAAGAGGAATACGACAACTGTAGCCAAATTCCTTGACACGTCTGTGTGTGGTGGCTCTTGATGCCTTGACCCCAGCCTCAGTCTATTCCTTGTGAAGTTCACCCAAATTCTTGAATCGACTTTGCTTGACAATCCTCATAAGGCTGCGGTTCTCTCGGTTGGTTGTGCATCTTTTTCTTCCACACTTTTTCCTTCCACACAACTTTCTGTTAACATGCTTGGATACAGCACTCTGTGAACAGCCAGCTTCTTTGGCAATGAATGTTTTTGGCTTACCCTCCTTGTGAAGGGTGTCAATGATTGTCTTCTGGACAACTGTCAGATCAGCAGTCTTCCCCATGATGGTGTAGCCTAGTGACCAAACTGAGAGACCATTTTGAAGGCTCAGGAAACCTTTGCAGGTGTTTTGAGTTGATTAGCTGATTGGCATGTCACCATATTCTAATTTGTTGAGTGAATTGGTGGGTTTTTGTTAAATGTGAGCCCAAATCATCACAATTAAAAGAACCAAAGACTTAAACTACTTCAGTCTGTGTGCATTGAATTTATTTAATACACGAGTTTCACTATTTGAGTTGAATTACTGAAATAAATGAACTTTTCCACGACATTCTAATTTATTGAGATGCACCTGTAAATATAAATTACTCGCATATACATGTTAGGGGTTGCACCGACTAGTCGACTTCAGTGCTCTGCCATGACGCTTTAACCTGTTAACCTGCACCCCCCATATTGGGAATCACAGCTGAAAATGACTAACTAACTTAAAATGGTGACAGTTCCTGACTTCAGTGTGCCACACACACAATTGTGGTGTCTTTGGAAAGAAGACCCTTTGGCCTTTACTATCCATCATCCAGAGTTGATGATGCTCAAAAATATAAAAAGTTATAGACACTGAAGTGCCTTGATAAAAATTGTATCACACTGAATTATTTTTTTATTTCATATAAAAATACATGAAATCAGTCCTGGAGCAATCCAGAAAAGTAATGGGTTGAAAGTCACATGTCTCATGAGTTTATATTTCAAATCTGAAGAAGATACCATGAAAAATGAGATTCCTGCAGACATTTTTCTAGTCCCCCCCCCCCCCCGTTTGAGGAAAAATATTTACCAAATTATTGAAGAGTTTTCTACAAACTATTTAGTCTTTATACATGCCACTGCAGTTTTTCAATTATAAAACTGTATACAGAATCTTAGACATCGTATCAGTGATTTATTTGAGCACTAGAATAATACCATAATAATAATTTTTGAGTGATGAAAAAAAAACAATAATAATAAAAAAAAATAACTTACTTCTTACATACTGATTCCTGACATTCAGATGCTCTCCTGCTCTCCTGCTCATACATTAGGTAATGGTAACACATGCTGATCGATCATTCATACAGATGCAAATCATACTGATGGCTGCCCAATATAGTCAATATTCACATTATAATGACCTTTTATATAGACTGCATTCACACTGATATCTGTGAACAGTCAGTAATTACATGCTGATTATCAGCCATAGAGATGTTAATCATACTGATACAGGCACATTCTCCACAAAACACGCAAACATATATGAAAACTGCTGAAGAAGAAAAAAAAAAAAAAAAATGTTTATTTGTGCTAAAAAGATCGCTAAGTTTACGCCCCATCAGATGACAGGTGCGTCACAGCGTGCGTCACACGTCGTCGCGAGGGAGCGCCAGAATTCAAATAAACAATCTTCCGTGTATCTTTGACTTTTTTTTTTTTTGGATGATTTCATTCTGTTTGGAACATTGTCTGCTACAAAATCGTGCTGTTTTTTTTACCACCAAGACGCTGTTTTTGAGCGTAATTTGTTCCATAACGGACACAAACAATAACTCTCCCTGAAGAGATGAGACGTAAACAAAGGATTATCGATCTAAATTACAACGTTGTTGTTTCTTTGGACTAAAAGTGCTCGATGGAATGTTGTTCAGTGGACCCTTATCTTTCACACTAAACCAGGATTTACAGCAGTGGATACGTTTGAGAGTCGTTATCAGGATGAATATGGTATGTACTGCGGGGTTTTTTTATACATGTTTTGGTGTACTGCTTACACAAATTTAGCAAATACATTCCGTATAAGCTTTCTATCGAAAAACAGCGATCTGTCGTCGATGCTAGAGGCTTAGACCTTCAAAATGATATATAGTTTGTCAAGATTCATTTTGTCCTGTTTTACTTTATCTGTTTGAAAACAATGACGTGTGCAAACAAAGAGCTCTCAGTGCGCCCGCGTCCTGGTGCATGTTAACAGGTTAAGCTTGACGTCGACTAGTATATTACTAGTCGAATAGTAATATTTACATTTGAGTTTCAGTTAATGACCATCCATACAGTATAAATTCTGGGTATCTCTTGTTCTTTGAAACCACAATAATGGAGAAGACTGATGACTTGGCAATGATCCAGAAGACGAACATTGACGCCCTCCACAAAGAGGGTAAGTCACAGAGGGTCATTACTGAAAGGTGTGGCTGTTTACAGAGTGCTGTATCAAAGCATATTAAATGCAAAGTTGACTGGAAGGAAGAATTTGTGTAGGAAAAGGTGCACAAGCAACAGGGATGACTGCAAGCTTGAGAATACTGTCAAGCAAAGCTGATTCAAACACTTGGGAGAGCTTCACAAGGAGTGGACTGAAGCTGGAGTCAGTGCTTCAAGAGTCACCACGCTCAGACGTCTTCAGGAAAAGGGCTACCAAGCCACTTCTGAACCAGAGACAACGTCAGAAGCGTCTTACCTGGGCTGTGGAGAAAAAGAACTCAGTGGTCCAAAGTCCTCTTTTCAGATGAAAGTAAATTTTGCATTTCATTTGGAAACAAGTTCCCAGAGTCTGTAGGAAGAGTGGAGAGGCACAGAATCCATGTTGCTTGAAGTCCAGTGTGAAGTTTCCACAGTCAGTGATGATTTGGGCTGCCATGTCATCTGCTGGTGTTGGTCCACTGTGTTTTCTGAAGTCCACTGTCAACGCAGCCATCTACCAGGAAATTTTAGAGCACTTCATGCTTCCTTCTGCTGACAAGCTTTATGGAGATGCTGATTTCATTTTCCAGCAGGACTTGGCACCTGCCCACACTGCCAAAGGTACCAAAAGCTGGTTCAATGACCATGGTGCTACTGTGCTTGATTGGCCTGCAAACTCGCCTGACCTGAACCCCATAGAGAATCTATGGGGTATTGTCAAGAGGAAGATGAGAGACACCAGACCCAACAATGCAGATGACCTGAAGGCTGCTATCAAAGAAACCTGGGCTTCCATACCACCTCAGCAGTGCCACAAACTGATCACCTCCATGCCACGCCGAATTGAGGCAGCAATTAAAGCAAAAGGAGCCCCTACCAAGTATTGAGTACATATACAGTAAATGAACATACTTTCCAGAAGGCCAACAATTCACTAAAAAGTTTTTTTTATTGGTCTTATGAAGTATTCTAATTTGTTGAGATAGTGAATTGGTGAGTTTTTGTTAAATGTGAGCCTAAATCATCACAATTAAAAGAACCAAAGACTTAAACTACTTCAGTCTGTGTGCATTGAATTTATTTAATACAAGAGTTTCACAATTTGAGTAGAATTACTGAAATAAATGAACTTTTCCACGACATTCTAATTTATTGAGATGCACCTGTATGTATATGTATAATCGCGTTTGGTCTCGTAGTGTATCGCGTATCTTGTCAGTGTCTGCGCTTGCTTGGCCATTTGGTGTGATAACAGGAAAGTGTGTTCAAGCGCCAGCAGAAGACAGTGTAAAGAAATACTTTTTGAGAGAAGCAGTCTGTCAGCGGAAGTTTAAAGCAGCTCGTAAGTGTATTTACTTGTCTCATTAGTGTTTAGTACAGTTGCCGTTGCTAGGAAACGCTTGTTTTTGTTTACTGTGTAGAGACTTGCTCAAATCGCGTTTGGTCTCGTACTGTATCGCGTATCTTGTCAGTGTCTGCATTTGCTTGGCCATTTGGTGTGATAACAGGAAAGTGTGTCCAGCTGAATTCAATTAGTGATTTGTTAGACGGGTATAAAAAAGGTTATTATACCGCAGTCGCGGCAGTCGTCGTGTGAAGCCCTCCTCGTGGGAAGACCGAAGAGTGTAAAGACCATCGACTCTACCGTGCGACTCCACCGGGCAGGGACACCGGCAAGGGATATAAGTATCGATTTATCTTTATACTTTTGATTTATCTGATTAATTTTTTGAAACTTTGTCCATGCTTGGCATGAGAATCCAACTCTTTAACAGTGTAAACAACTCTAAATGCATGAAACAGCATTGTACCCCCTTTAAGTTTTAGTTTTTATAACCAATTCTTACTATGTGTTTTCAGATCACTACTATCACTACCACTCGCAAACCACGCATCACACACTGTAGGCCGCGCAATCCTAACAACCTATGCACTTTGCCTATGTCTGCTAATACACTACTTTCTTTTTCTATTGGTCTCTGGAATTGTCGGTCTGCTGTCAACAAAGCTGATTTTATTACTTCCATTACTAGTCATTCAAGACTAAACCTCATGGCCCTGACAGAGACCTGGATCAAACCAGAGGACAATGCTACACCTGCTGCACTCTTCAATAACTTCTCCTTTTCCCATACCCCCCGTTTGACTGGAAGAGGTGGAGGTACTGGTCTGCTCATCTCTAATAATTGGAAATTTGCTCCTTTACCATCTCTGAGTATCAACAGCTCCTTTGAATCACATTCGGTTACTATTACCTACCCTCTAAAAATTAATTTTGTAGTTGTTTATCGACCTCCAGGATCACTAGGTAACTTTGTGGAAGAATTAGATGTGTTGCTCTCAACCTTTCCTGAGGATGGTACTCCCTTAGTAATACTTGGAGACTTCAACATCCACCTAGATAAACCCCAAGCTGCAGACTTCCACACTCTACTTGCCTCTTTTGATCTCAAGAGAGTGTTAACTACGGCTACTCACAAATCAGGCAACCAACTAGACCTTATTTACACAAGACACTGCTCCACTGAACATGTGCTAGTTACTCCACTGCACACCTCGGATCACTTCCTCCTCACTCTTAACCTCAACATGATTCCTCAAACAAAACATACCCCTCCACATGTCACTTTTCGATGTAACTTACGCTCACTCTCACCCTCCCGGCTATCTGCTATGGTTTCATCTTCGCTTCCTCCCCCTAAACAGTTATCATCTCTTGATGCTAACAGTGCTACTGATACTTTCTGTTCCACTCTGATGTCTTGTTTAGATACTTTCTGCCCCTTATCTTCCAGGCCAGCCCTTACCACCCCTTCTGCCTCTTGGCTATCTGACGTTCTCCGCGAACATCATTCTAAGCTCAGGGCTGCAGAAAGGGTATGGCGCAAATCACAAAATCCTACTGACCTTAATTTATATCGATCACTCCTCTCTGACTTATCTGATAATGTCGCCATTGCTAAAAGGACATACTATCATGACAAAATTAACAATTCGCCTAACTCTCGCATGCTCTTTAAAACTTTTTCCTCCCTCCTACCCCTCCTTCATCAACTCTAACAGCTGACGACTTTGCCACATTCTTCATTAATAAAATTACAAACCTCACTGCACAATTCTCCACACCACAAACTGTCAAACACATCTTACCAGCAAACATACACTCATTCACATCCTTCTCTCCACTCTCTGAGGCAGAAGTCTCTAAACGCATCCTTTCCAGTCATCCTACTACTTGTCCGCTTGATCCTATTCCATCTCATCTCCTTCAAGCCATTTCTCCTGCAGTTGTACCTGCACTCACTCACATCATTAACACATCCCTTCACACTGGAGTTTTTCCCTCAGCATTTAAACAGGCTCGTATAACCCCACTTCTTAAGAAACCCACTCTTAACCCAACTCTTTTAGGGAACTATAGACCGGTTTCCCTTCTACCTTTCATTGCAAAAACACTTGAACGAGTTGTGTTCAACCAAGTCTCTGCCTTTCTAACACAGAACAACCTCCTTGACAGCAACCAGTCTGGCTTCAGAAGTGGACATTCGACTGAAACTGCCTTGCTCTGTTGTTGAAGCCCTAAGACTTGCTAGAGCGGCTTCCAAGTCTTCATTACTTATTTTGCTGGATCTGTCCGCTGCTTTTGATACGGTCAACCACCAGATCCTCCTGTCTACCCTATTGAAAAAGGGCATCTCAGGAACCGCACTCCAGTGGTTTGAGTCTTACCTCTCAGATAGGTCCTTCAAGGTATCTTGGAGAGGTGAGGTATCCAAGTCGCAACATCTAGCTACTGGGGTGCCTCAGGGCTCAGTTCTTGGCCCACTTCTCTTCTCTGTCTACATGGCATCATTAGGTTCTGTCATTCAGAAACATGGCTTTTCATAGCACTGCTATGCAGATGACACTCAACTCTACCTCTCATTCCATCCTGATGATCCGACGATAGCTACTCGCATCTCAGCATGTCTAACAGATATTTCTTGCTGGATGAAGGACCATCACCTTCAACTCAACCTAGCTAAGACAGAACTACTTGTTGTTTCAGCAAACCCATCACTTCATCACAATTTCACCTTCCAGTTAGGCTCATCTACCATAACTTCTTCAAAAACTGCCAGAAACCTTGGAGTTGTGATTGATGATAAGCTGAATTTCTCAGACCACATTGCTAAAACTGCCCGGTCCGGCAGATTTGCTTTATACAATATTAGGAAGATCAGGCCCTTTCTTTTGGAACATGCAACACAACTCCTTTTTCAAGCTCTTGTTCTGTCCAGACTTGACTATTGCAATGCTCTCTTGGCAGGTCTTCCAGCCAATTCCATCAAACCTCTACAATTAATCCAAAATGCCGCTGCAAGGTTAATCTTTAATGAGCCGAAAAGAACGCATGTCACACCTCTGTTCATCAATTTGCACTGGCTACCAATAGCTGCTCGCATAAAATTCAAGGCATTAATATTTGCCTACAAAACCACCTCTGGCTCTGCACCTCTTTACCTAAATTCAATACTTCAGACCTATGTGCCCTCTAGAAGCTTACGTTCTGCAAGTGAACGATGCATTATTGTGCCATCCCAAAGAGGCACAAAATCACTTTCACTGACTTTTTCATTAACTGTTCCCACCTGGTGGAATGACCTGCCCAACTCAATCCGAGCAGCTGAATCCTTAGCCATCTTCAAGAAACGGCTAAAAACACATCTCTTTCATCTTTATTTGACCCTCTAACTCTAGCACTCTCTATTCTAATTCTATTTTATCTATCTGTCTTCTTTCTATAAAAAAAAACACACACACACTTGACCCTCTATCAACTGCATATTTATTCTGTAACTGCTAGCTTTTCTTGAAAAACTAACACTAGCTGTGTTTTTTCTATTCTATCTACTTGTTTCTTAAAAAACAACAAAAAAAAACTAGATTTATTTTTTCTATATTCTATCTACTTGTTTTCTTTATAAAAAAAATAATATATATATATATATATATAAATAAAAAATAGCTTGCTACGTGTACTGCGTTAGGCTAACCAAGACTTGTCATAGCACTTGCATGTTGTTGCTCTTTTGTTGGTTTTGATTGCTTCTATTGCCCTCATTTGTAAGTCGCTTTGGACAAAAGCATCTGCTAAATGACTAAAATAAATAAATAAATGGTTAGGAGGCCTGTGCTGGAGGCCTGTGGCAAACATTAGTCCAGTATTTTTCTTCAGAGGCTTCTCTTTATATATATTTATATAAAACAATTACAGTAGGGCAACAGTAATACAGATATAAATGTTTACATAGAGTATATCTTCTACATTTTCTGTACATTTGTTTTTTTTTGCGTAAAGACTCCTACTGAAATATGTATATGATTGTATTAATATATCTATTTATACTTATTTGTACTTTTATATTTAATTTGATTACTTTTATTTAAATTTACTTTTATACATAATATAGGTAGTACACATAAACATCTGCACATGATTTATAGCATTGTTACATTGATTTTTATTTATGTACAGAACACTACATGTGAATTTGTAAATATAAGTGTATATATATATATATATATATATATATATATTATATATATATATAAAAATAAAGATATATATTTCTTGTATTTATTACACACAAATTTAAAATTCAAATATTAACTCATTGTGTATCAATTAGAAAACTATGTAACAATCTCATTATGTGTAAATGTGAAGTTGTAATAGATTATAAATCATGAGGGAAAGTGATTACCCTATCAAACATTACCAATTAGCATTGATAACTAGCGCCCTTTGCCAACTTTCAATATGACTGTAAATAAAGGATTAAGTTACTTTGACATAGAAAACTGACAGGATTTATTGTACTTTACGTTAACAAAGTTACAGTCCTCGTTTGTTGTAATTAATTTTACAACATATTAATAGCATACTAATTAGGCTACTTTTATTATGATAATTTATATCAGCAAACAACAGTTACAACCAACGGAAAAAAAAAAACGGCTACTTACCGGAAACTTGAAGAACTCTTGCAATGTCCCTCCAACAAGCTTCCTTCCGATTTATATCTTTGTAAAATTTAGAGGAAGGATCATACATTTCGGGTTTCTTCTCCACCTCGATGATAAGTTTTTCCTTGTCAATTTTCCTGTTGCCGGAAGTAGTGCGAGTGCTTGGTGTATATAATAAATAGAATACAGCACAGTTTACTGTCGGGAATTTGTCGCGCCACACCGCATCCAGTGTAGACAGCATAATAGGTTCTATTGCATTTTGTCACATCGCGGCCGCGCCGCTCGCATCCGGTGTAGACACGGTCTAAGACATTTTTATCAGCCATAATTTCTAGAGGAAAACAGAGCATACATTGGACTAAAGATGAAGTTTTCTAGAGCGCATATGTCGACCACCTGCGTTTGTCCATGCTATCAAATATATACTTTGAAAGGCTGCGCATTCGACTGTACATATACACAGTGGTGGACAAAGTACACAGATCAAGTACTTGAGTAAAAGTACAGATACGTATAATTAAGTATTACTCCAGTAAAAGTAAAAGTACTGCTTTTTCAATTTTACTCGAGTGAAAGTACAAAAGTACGCGATTTTTTATGTACTTAAGTAAAAAAGTACTGATAGATTTATTTTACAATTTTATATAGACTACTTTATTTAATTTTACATTAGCACATATTTTTATAATCCTACTGTTCAAAATACCTGTGATTTTCCCAAAATAACTACTATATGGAGTCAAGATATATATTTTGTTGTTGATTTGGACTATGTTGATGAGAGTGATGTAGTAATGTTCACTGTGAAGCTTACACTGTGATGTACCTGAGAGAGAACAGATTTGACCATCTAATTTTCACCAGTTAAAAAAAATGTTTTAAAACTTGTTTTGCAGAACGTCAGTTATATATGACATGAGAATAAGGCCTGAAGTTAGGAAGAACATTTTAAGGAAAATATAATTATATTTTCATAATGCTTTTTTTCTTCTCAAACCTTGTCTGTGGTGTAAAAACACTCCTGGCCAAATGCCCACAGTGGGCATCACTTCCCACTTTGATAATTACTGTAGTTATGTTCTGAACATCACATCCTTTCTTTTTACCTCAGATGTAATCTATCTAGGTGGTTGAATAAAAATATTTGGACTTTATATCTAAAAATTTCCTCAACTTGGCACCAGCAAGCTTGTTAGCTTGACAGTTAGCATCAGCTAACAATATTTACTTATTTTCAGTATGGTTATGAATAAACATTCATATCTGTCTAACTTACTCGGCTAGTTGATCCAAACAATATAAAAATGTATACTGTTGATAAACAATATAAAACAGACGTCACATTGGGCTAAATGCGTAGTATTTTAATAAAACTGCTAACATTACAGCAGCGGGGAATATGAACGTGCATGAGTTATTTTATTTAACCTGTGTTATTTTAATGTTTTGTTTTTTGACCTAAAACATAGACACTGACATTGATCTGTCTGCATTCAAGCATTTCAGTGGGCTTAAATAGATCACCCTTTACAGCAGATTTAGTTCACAAACAACTGACAGTTTTGACCTAAATATGATTTTCAGTTAACGTTACAATAATTAATCATAAAATTCGACATTAGTAACTTACTTTTTGCAGCATCAGTTGCGCGCTCACATGATCTCCCGGTTCTTTACTTGTGAGTTCAGTTCACTGGAGACTCGCTCTAAACTGATCATTTGAATCAGTGAGTTGTCGACTCGAGAACAGCTGCAATCGGATCATTCCAATTCGTGAATGAATCGTTTGTTGCGATTTGCGAACCGATTTAACAGGTTCATTGAAAAGAATCAGTTTGTTCATGAATCACACACCGCTTCTGCGTCTCGGAGCACGTGATGTATTATAAGGAGTAACGATATGTTTTATGAAATGTAGTGAAGTAAAAAGTACGATCTTATGCTTTGGAATGTAGTGAAGTAAAAGTTGCTAAAAATAAAACTACTCCAGTAAAGTACAGATACTTGAAAAATTTACTTAAGTACAGTAACGAAGAAGTTTTACTTCGTTACTGACCACCTCTGCATATACACTAGTGTATATGTGGTCTTTTTTACTTTGGGCTTTACAGGGCACCACACAAGCAAGCCATTTATACAATAGGCTATATTAGATCCGTGCATTATAAACCTGCTGCCATCTGTGTCATTAATATTAATCAAACACTAAAAGATGGAATCACTCGCATAACTGAACAACTTTTCTAGCTCTAACAATAATGAGTTTATTTGTAATAAATACATACAGTGAAGACCATGCAGTGATTATTTTTACATTCGATTATTCAATTTTCAATTAAAAAATTATTCAAATTTTAATTAAATTAAAGCTACTATGTTGCACAAAACCCAAATACATAAATTAGATTGTATTTTAAATTGATATATATTAATGACATTTCTACTGATATTTCATTTTATTAAGTTATAGAAGTTATTTCAGTGAATTGACTTGGTAACTGTTGCTACACTCAAACTCTTGTGGTTCCCCCATTCCTTTCAATGTTTTTCATGCTTTTTGGACAGGTTTATCGTAATACATAGACCCGTTTTACAAAACTTTAAGAATTTTAAAATAAATGTGTCATATCACTGAAAATGGAGTAATCTCAGCTTTAATGGCACATAGTCAGGATAATTATTGTTGAAATGTGGTGCAATTGTAAATAAGCTTTTCTTTACATTGGAATCTCTCAAAAACATGATTTTCTAAGTCTGAAATTAAGCAAATATTTGACATGGTCTAACTCAGTCAATACTAATATCAAGGTTATATTTTCATAGAATCTTCTTTACATTCTGTAGGATGATTTTTTGTAGAAAACAGTGAATCACAAAAAATGTCTTTAGCAGGGTTTTCACAGAGAACGTCACAAACATTCAAAAATGTGACACTTCGAGCAGGTACTCTGGTGTTAAATGTAGCTGTATTTTGCATGATTCCCTGCTTTATTTCCATAAAATTATGAGCTTTCCTACTGATATACTACATCAGGGATGCAAGACTCTGGCACCAACTCTGCTCCAACACACATACCTGTGGTTTTTAAATAACCCTGAAGGACGTGATTAGCTGGATCTGTTGCATTTAAAGAGGGCTGAAGCTAAACTCTGCAGGGCTTTTCTTCTTTTTAAACCCAAGAGAAGAATGAAAAATAACTGAGTATATCAGGGTCTTGAGGGCTGATGAAATAATTCCCAGAGTTGTGGACTCGAGACTTGATTTGACATAATCAAAGAAGACTTTAGACTTTCACAGCGTCTCGAGACTTGTCTTGGACTTGATCCCTGTAACTTGGCAAGTCTTTACCTTCTTAAAAAACAGAGGTCTGATCAATATAGGATGGTTACTGAAGCGTATTATCACACTGGTATGATTAGCGCAGCTTTTGGCACTGAGCCAGAGGGGGACCCGCTAAGTGAGCACTTGTTAGTGTTTTCATCCACATAATGTTTAGGATATTTAAAGTTTTAGACATTTAAAATACAAATAATCATTATAAACCACAAGAAGAAGAAATACTGATGTATACTGAAACAGCAGTAGCCTAATAATAGGCTTAAACCTTTCAAACATAATTTGATTTTTTTCATGTCAAACGCTTGTATGTAGCCTATATATAAAGTTCACTCTATTCTACCTGTTTACCAGCCACTCACTTTCATGTCTTTCAGAAGAAATGGAGGCTGTGCTACATGGTAATGCATATAGCCCCTAAACCAGTGGTTCTCAACCCGCGGGCCGCATGCGGCCCGTCACAAATCCAAATGCGCGGCCCACTATGCTGAATGTTACAGTCTATGTGCTGAACACAATTCAAAAATAACTTTCAGTTTTACCATTCATTTTAGTTTTTACATTAATTTAAAAATGTACTAAACAAATATAAGCTATAATGTTTTTATGTAAAATAATTTTGTTTTTCATATATTATTTTCAGACATGAGCAGGCTTATGTAGGCTACTTACGTAATTAATGTTACGCATTAAATGAACACTTACAAGCACGCATTTTTAGCAGAATTCAATTCAAATAGTCATCAGCAGTCATTAGTTCTGTAAAATTGAGCATCAGAATGGACAAATTTGTTAAGGGAGAAAACGAAATGTGGAAAATGCCAGCGAAGGAACGCATTCAAACAAGAATAGTCTCAGCATAAGCAGTGAAGAGTGCTGGACTTCCGGCATCAACCTTCAGTTTGCCCCGCCACTCACTTGAAGATGTTCAGGCAAAAAGAAACACCCATAGGCTACGCAGCAATCATCCTTAATTACAGAAATGTGGAAAAACATCTCTGGAGAGAACCTCAGATTATTAAATTTGAAAATGCTTTCCATATTTGGATCAACGTAGGCTACATTTGTGAACGCACACTTTCTGCAGTGTCGCACGTCAAGTCACGCTTCCGTGTGCATCTCACAGACTGCAACTTACAATCACAACTTCATTGTGCTGTTACCTCCTTTCGAGCAGAATTTCACAAAATTGGTCAGCTCCCGACAGCATCAGGTGTTTTGTTAATTGTGAGTAGAATTATTTATTTATTTATTTCAATAAATGTAATTGTTTAGATATCATAATATTTAGGCTATAAATAATATTATAAATCTGGTTGGTTTGTATTGATGACGTAATATGTAAATGACATTGCACTTGGACCATAGTGCGGCCTGGTGGAAAAAAAGGTTGAGAACCACTGCCCTAAACAAAGCCATCAACTGTGATCATTATGAACTTATTTTAAACACAAAATACATTTACTTACGTATATTTGTGTATCTAAATCGCTAGTTTTGCTGTGAATAATTTTTCATGCCTCATTTAAACCTGCTAAAGTGAACGGTGTAGTGTCTTGTTTAGGACTTGCAACTCGTCTTGAATGCAAAGACTCGAGACTTACTTGTTACTTGCAAAACAATGACTTTGTCTCACCTCTGATAATTCCCTCTCTCATTAACTCTTATGTCAAGTCAGGCAAGTCAGCTTTATTTCAATAATGCTCTTTATAATACAGACTGTGTCAAAGCACTTAACAGAGATAAACAGGAAAATTCAGACTGCTGTAAAGCAGGTCTAAAAGACAAGTAAAGTGAAATTAAACAGTATGCAACTGTGAAATTCATCAGTTTGAAATGACATCAATTTGGCTGTAAACAGTTCTACAAAAGACAGCAATGTAGTTATTCAATTAGAATCAGTTCAGTGTTGACTGAATTCAGTTAGTTTAGTACCAATGTCAATGTTGCAAGATGCGATTCAGCTGTAAAGCAGCTCTACGGAAGATGGTATACCATCATCCAGCTTATGTGAAACTAGAGATTTGCTTTGTTTCCGGAAGTCTTTCACAGTGATGGCACATGACAGGCTTCTCTCCGATGTCCCTGAATGATTCCTTGTCTTTTCTTGTCTGTAAAACTCATACAACACTGATGACATTTAAGCAGGTCCCTCTTGAGTAAATCTTCATGTGGTACTTAAGGTTACCTTTTCAGTTGGAACTTCTCTCCAGTGTGAATTCTTCTCATGTGGGCTTCAAGGTTTTGTTTTTGACCGAAACTCTTTCCACACTGAAGGCATGTGTAAAGCTTCTCTTCAGTGTGAATTTTCATGTGAACTTTAAGGTTTCGTTCTCGCTTGAAAAATTTTCTACACAGATGGCAGATGAAGGGCTTCTTTCCAGTGTGAACTTTAATGTGGTAATTAAGGTTTCCTTTTGTGCTAAAACTTCTTCCACACTGTTTGCAGGTGAAAGATTTCTCTCCAGTGTGAATATTCATGTGGATTTTAAGGTGTCCAGATTGACTGAAACTCTTTCCACATCGATAGCATGTGAAAGGCTTCTCTCCAGTGTGAATTTTCATGTGCTTGGTAAGGCTTCCTTTATGAGTGAAACTCTTTCCACACTGATTGCATGTGTGAGGCTTCTCTCCAGTGTGAACTCTCATGTGTTTGGTAAGGCTTCCTTTATGAGTGAAACTATTTCCACACTGTTGGCAGGTAAAAAGGCTGTGGACGTCAAGGTTTCCATTTTGAATGGAACTCTTTCCACACTGAGGAGAACTGTTGTGAATTTTCATGTGCCTGTTAAGGCTTCCTTGTTGACTGAAACTCTTTCCACACTGAAAGCAAGTGAAGTAACTCCTAGTTCCTGTCTTTTGAGCTCTTTTTCGTGTGGAAGTCTTTTCAAACTGTAAGGAACAAAAAGATTTTTCTCCAATTATGGAATCATGAAGATTATCATACTGATCTTTCTCCTCAATTTCATTCAGTACATCCCTCTCCTCTTTCAGTGCCATCAGGTCTAAGGTGGAAAAACAAACATAAAAGTTAACCCCAGTTTAATGTCTCCTCTCAGTATAGTATATATTTATTTAATGCCATGTCAGCATCAAAGGCTATTTTCAAGGAAAAATAATTTTAAAATACAAGTATAACAAATATAATAAAAAACAGCAAACAAACAAGTTATATTACTCAAGATTTTTTACATTAATGTGATAAAAATTCTAAAACATTTCCAAAATTATACTAAATAACTTCATAAATGAGTTTTCTACATGCATTAAAAGCTGTACAGTCCAATAAAATATGTTTGACAGAAAGAGGAACCTTGCAAAACATACATAGAGTAGGGTCTTCACCTTTAAGAAAAAATGCATGAGTCAAGCCCAATGTTTACTTCTGCGTCAAACCTAAGCCGTAACCTACGCATAGACGCACACCCTACGGCGTAGCCTACGCCATAACCTGACGTGCACCCTCTCCAAAAATCTAACAGCGCGTCAATTCTACGCGGACTGCAAGTGCTGTGATTGGTCTGCTAGAACCCCTCCCTCTGTATGTACTTGAGTTGTGTGTGCGTTTATGAGCACTTTAATATATTTTAATGTTACACCTTCTTATTTAAAATAAAACAAAGCAAAGAACAAGTGTCTTATTTATTATACAACATAGCATTATACATCAGTAGTTGTCTGCGACAAACAATGTTGATCTGCCGTGGTAAAAGTTCTTGTGGAGACTGAAAGAATGCCATCTTCTCCTGTTCCATTGTTATCTCCTTTTTGTAGTTTTAAATGATTTAATGATTTGATATTTATTTGCCACCGTCATGGCTATAATGCTTCTCTGACGAGCCGCTTCTTCGGTTTTTGCCGTGGTACTGCAAGTTACACCAGCAACATGCCCGTGGACACTGCAGACTAGTGGTCCGCATGTGTACTGCACGTTGACGCGGACGATGCCGCAGAAGTATAAATGAAAACCGATGCACAGCTTACGGTGTAGAGGCTATGGCGTAGGTCCGACCCAGAAGTATAAATCAGTCTTGTATGACCTATGCGACAACTGGTAAATCTCAAAGCAATCAACATAAAAACATGTAGATATATAATGCATGTATGCTAGATCTTACACCAGGGTCTCCAAACCTGATCCTGGTTGGCCAGTGTCCTGCAGAGTTTAAGCTGGCCATTATACAATTAATAAAATAAAAAAAAGATAATCTAATTTCTGAGTTTAGGAAATCTAGATATAGACTGATCTCAATATACCATTATTATGTCTCCTAGGGCAGTGGTTTTCAAACCTGTCCTGGAGGACCCCCTGCCCTGCACATTTTGTATGTCTCCCTAATCAGACACACCCAATTTAGTTCTTAGTACATACAAAATGTGCAGGGCTGGGGGTCCTCCAAGACAGGTTTGAAAACCCCTGTCCTAGGGGATAAAATGCAACAAATTTAGGGAGGGAGGAAAAAAAGAACCCCATCTATCCCACCCAAACCATCAGATGAAAAATGAATCACAATTCCTTGTAAGGTTTTATTAAAGGGGGAAATTATGTTAGCCAATCATAAAAGTGGGCGGTTACACTGACCTCTCAAGGTGCGTTCATACCAGACGCGAATGAAGCGTTAAGCGCGAGTGATTTACATGTTAAGTCAATGCAAAGACGCGAATAGACATCCTGCGGCGCGATTCGCGCGAACGAGGCGGCGCAAATTGAGCGTTTCGGGCGTTTGCCGCCGAGTTAAAAAAACTGAACTTTGGCGGATATTCGCGCCGTGTTAACCAATCAGGAGCTTGCTTTAGTAGTGACGTGATTATGACTTAGCGAGCGGAGGGAATCCGAAACAACAATGGAGGACAAAATAATCATTGCTGGACAGCTGGACCTGTATGATACATCTTCATACTTTTAAACAGGAATAAAAAGGATTTTGCTTGAAAGAAAGTGAGTGAACATGATATTGCTGTGATCTAAAGCTCTGTGTATTAACATAACCTGTTTTACTGACGAGATGTGCATGACAATCACATGCGATTTATCGTGCAGCCCTAATTTTTGTTTGTTTGTTGATCACAAAGTACAAAGTAGATGAGGAATACTAGGATGCCGGTTGTATTCAAAGCGCCGCCATTACCGGTACCGTTTACAGTGGCAGAAGCCCCTCCCATGATGCAAATTCGCGTCTGTTGTGAAGTGAATTTCACGCGCGAATGAAGCGGTTACATTCAAAATGTTCAAGCGTCCAACTACGTGCGAATAGCGCGATTTATTCGTGCAAGTCGCGTCTGGTGTGAACGCACAGTCAAAGAGAAAACACCCCAAAACCAACTGTGACTCAGAGAATGATAAACAGGGTGGAAAAAGTTCATAAATCACTACATTTTGAATGTTTTTCATCCAAAAAAACTTTAATAATATTATACAGTGTCTCACAAAAGTGAGTACACCCCTCACATTTCAGCAAAAATTTTAGTATAATTTCTCAAGTGACAATACTGCACAAATGAAACTTGGATATATTTTAGAGTAGTCAATGTGCAGCTTGTATAGAAGTACAAATTTACTGTCCTCTAAATATAACTCAACATATATCCATTATTGTCCAAATAACTGGCAACAAAAATGAGTACACCCTAAGTGAACATGTCAAAACTGTGTCCAAAGTGTCAATATTTTGTAGGGGCACCATTGTTATCTAGCACTGCCTTAATCCTCCTGGGCATGGAATTCACCAGAGCTGCACAGATTGTTGCTGACATCCTCTTCCACTCCTCCATAATGATATCACGGAGCTGCTGGATGTTAGACACATGGTGCTTCTCCACCTTCCGCTTGAGGATGCCCCACATGTGCTCAATAGGGTTCAGGTCTGGAGACATACTTGGCCACTCCAACACCTTAACCACCCCAAACACACCGCCAAGATGACAACTGTCTTGCTGGTGATGTTAGAAAACAGTTTCTGAAGGTAGGGCATCATCTTCTGCTTCAGAATGTCACAGTACATGTTGGAATCCATGTTTCCCTCAATGAACCGCAGCTCCCCAGTACCAGCAGTAGTCATGCAGCCCCAGACCATGATGCTACCACCACCATGCTTGACTGTAGGCAAGGCACAATTTTCTTGGTACTCCTCACCAGGGTGTCGCCACACATGCTGGACACCATCTGAGTCAAACAAGTTTACCTTAGACTCATCAGACCACAGGACATGGTTCCAGTAATTCATGCTCTTGGCCAGGTTGTCTTCAGCAAACTGTTTGCAGGCTTTTTTGTGAGCCAGCTTCAGAAGAGGCTTCCTTCTGGGACAACGGCCATGCAAACCGACTTGTTTGAGTGTGTGGCGTAAGGTCTGAGCACTGACAAGCTGACCTTCCACTTCTGCAACCTCTAAAGCAATGCTGGCAGCATTCATGCGTCTGTTTTTTGAAGCCAGCTTCTGCACCTGATGCACAGCACAAGGACTCAACTTCTTTGATCGACCCTTGCGAGGCCTGTTCCGAGTGAAACCCGTCTTGGAAAACCTCTGTATGACCCTGGCCACTGTACTGTAACTCAGTTTCAGGGTGTTACCGAACTTCTTATAGCCTAGGCCATCTTTGTGTAGAGCAACAATTCTAATTCTCAAATCTTCAGAGAGTTCTTTGCCATGAGGTGCCATGTTGAACATCCAGTGGTCAGTATGAGAGAATTGTACTCAAAGAACCAAATTTGAACTGCTCTAAAACAAGATACACAAATTTGTACGGTCCTGTTAAGCAGACAAAAACATGAACATGATGAATAGGACATGTGGCTTTGCATGGTTAAAAGATGTATAGCTGTTATCACTTAGGGTGTACTCAGTTTTTTTGCCAGCTTTTTTGACAATAATGGCTGTATGTTGAGTTATTTTCAGAGGACAGTAAATCTTTACTGCTATACAAGTTGCACATTGACTACTCTAAAATATATCCAAGTTTCATTTCTATAGTATTGTCCCTTGAAAAGATATACTAAATTGATTGCCGAAATGTGAGGGGCGTACTCACTTTTGTGAGATACTGTAATTACACCTCAGGGAACCGAATTAAAAAAATTGGACAAACAGTTCTTGGTCCTACACCTTCCACATAATATATAAATACTAGAGGTCGACCGATATATCGGGCCGATATTTGTCATTTTTTAATATTTTGGCATCGGCCGATATCAGTAATTAGTAGCGCTGATTTAAAGACAGGCACGTCCGCGGGCAGCCCCGTGTTATTGGTGCGGTGGAACGTGCTGCTGCCGCATGTGAAGGACCCCAAGCCAAAACTTTTAGAAGATTCAACAACAGTCCTGGGAGAGAAAGGTAAGGCTTAAATTCTGATATTTCAAAGTCCTATGGGCATATATTTACTATATATTACTAGTAAACTATGAAGTGTTGCTTCACTTAGTAAAATAAAAAACGAATAGCATAGAACCATTGAGAACTGGCATAATGCCACAGCTGGTTGAAGGTTTGCTTACTTGCAGTTAACTTTAAGGACTGTAGTCGAAAACTATCAGCAGCTTGCTTGCTAACATATTAGCCCCAATGTTATATGTTATGTTTTTATTTTTCCTGTATCGGAGTCGGATAATTTCACTCTGTGTGTGGGGTGAAGGCGGCGGCAGCTCTCACAAACACTGCAGCGTGATTGAGGGAAAAACAACACATTAGTGAATGGTTTTGGTTAGGGGTGCAACGGATCGTAGATGATCCGTGATCCGTACGGACCAGTCCCCACGGTTCGGCACGCATGTGATTCGCGGATTAACTGATAAGTTTAACCACCATAGAGTGAAAGTTTATCATTTGCACGCGCTCCGTTTTCTGCGCTCAGCCGCTGCCGCACACACCGAAGCGCGCACACGCAGAGAGACAGAGTGAGAAAGAGAGGCGCGATTTAGATACCGCGTTTCAGACAACGCCTCAACGGATGGATACATACACACACAAAGTTATGTTAAAATACCCGTTTTGGCAAGTATTCTGGTAAACACAGTCGGTTATGTCTTAAGTTAACGTATACAGCCGAGAAAGAAACCGGATGTGTGTCAGTATTTGGTCTGTGCATTTAGTCTTAAAGAGACAGCAGCCTATAATACCTGCTTCTGTCTGCTAATCATCTGTATTTAACTTATGCAGTAAGCGTTATTGTGTTTTACACTTAATTTTTACATTTCTGCACCTGAATACTACTGTTACTGTCTTTATTTATAATTTTATGTTTTAGGCTGTTCATCCATGCTTGTAATTTGTGTAATTGTTCTTGGTTTATTACTGACTTTAGTAGTTAAGCTAGTAGTTTACACAACTTTTTTTTGCTGATCTGAAAAATGATCCGATCTGTGACTCAAAATCCGTAGTATGATCCCAACCGTGAGTTTTGTGATCCGTTGCACCATTAGTTTTGGTTCTTTTACACTTTTTTTCAATTAGAGTGTAATTGTTTTAATGTGTATCGAATATTGGAATTATAGACTGAATTGAAGATGAAGGCACTACTAAAATGCTAACCATGAATGTTTCTTCTGTTTAGTAATTGCTGTCTGATGGCTGAACAAAAATCGAATCCAGTATGGCAGCATTTCACCGAGCCAACTCCAGGGAAAGCCAGGTGCAATATCTGCAATGGACTGGTGAGCTTGGGAGCTGAAAAAGGTAAAAAGAAAAACACCACAAATTTGTGCAGTCACCTGAGGTGTCACCACCTCCAGGCTTACAAAGATGCACATAAAGAAAAAGAAGAAGCAGCTGCCTCTACAGCCAATGTATCTCAGCCAACTCTAACAGAAATGTTTGATGCCCAACGTAAATGGCAGAATTCAGATCCCAGGTCAAAAAATTGCCACAGACAATCAGCCATTTACATTTGTCTCAGGTATTGGTTTTCGGAGGCTGGTGGCTGCAATGGAGCCCAGATACAACCTAAAAACTGAGAAGCACTACCGCACAGACATCCTAGATGGTATAGTTGCAAAAGTTGAGAAGAAAATAAAAGCACTGATTGCAGAGGATGCTGACCCTTTTTTGTCTTTCACGACAGACTGTTGGTCTGGGGACACTGAAGCACTGATGAGTCTAACATGTCATTTCATTGACGACAACTGGGAAAGGAAACAAGTCGTCCTAAATGCCAAGGCCATGTCTGGCTCCCACACTGGGGAGTACATCAGCAACATGTTCATCAGCCTGCTGAAATGCTGGGACATCAGCCACGACAGGGTTGTACTTGTGCTCCGTGACAGTGGTGCTAACATGGTTAAAGGCCTCAGATTGGCAGAAATACCTGATCTCAGCTGCAGCGCACACACCATACAGCTTGTGGTGACCGATGGCATCAACAGTCAGCGAGTAGTGCTGGACGTTAATGCCAAGTTAAAGAACATAGCTAAACATTTCAACCACTCTGTGCTCGCAAAGCAGAATCTGAAAAAAATTCTAAAAGATCTTGGCCTCCCCCAGCACAGTATCATTCAGTCTGAACCCACTCGCTGGAACTCCACGCTCCACGTGATGCAGAGGATGCTGGAGCAGAAACGAGCACTCAATATCTATGCTGGAGAACATGGAAAAATTGCTACTCCAGCTGCAGATCAATGGGACATAGTTTCTAATTTGATTGATGCGTTGGAACCTGTTGAGAAAGTCACCCTCGAGATCAGCAGGTCAGAGGCTTCCATCTCCAGTGTCATCCCAAGCATTGCTGTGCTGAAGATGGTGCTTCAGGCAGAGGGTCCTAACGCGAGGGGGATTAAAACACTAAGAGAAACCATGCTGCAAAGCTTGCAGAAAAGGTTTGCAAGAATGGAGGAGACAAAATGTTTGGTGCTGGACCCTCGTTATAAGGGTCATGTCTTTTTTGCAGTGGATACACTGACCAAGGCAAAACAATGGATAAAAGAAGAGCATGCCATTGTGTCCGAGCAACTGAAAACAGCCACCACTGAAGACCAAGGATCAGTTCCGAAACAGAGAAGGGTGGAAGATGAAGAATTACCTGGTCCCTCCAGTGTTCTTGAACAAATGTATGCAAACATCTTGGGGCCTCAATGCCCCATGATGAGCATCACATCTTTGAGCAGCTGGATCAGTACCTCCGTGAGCCATTGATTGACAGACAGACTGGTCAGCCACTGGAATGGTGGAAACAGAATACATCCCGCCTACACCTTCTTGCACCACTGGCAAGGAAATTCCTCTGTCCACCCCCCTCCTCTGTTCCCAGCGAGAGAGTTTTTAGTGAGATTGGCAATTTTTATGACAACAAGAGGAGCCACCTAACAGGAGAACATGCAGAACAGTTATATTTCCTGCATGACAACCTGCCGTTCTTAAACTGGGAGTACTGAGATCTTTCAGTGAAAGATGGGTAGAGTGAGGAAGACTCAGGGAATGCAATTGAGTTCAAATTAAAGCACATTCCTTTTTATATTGTTCTGTAATGTTTAGATAATTTCCTTCACTCAAAAAAGAGGGGTTTGCTGCTATGTTATTTGCACTAAAAGAGATTTTTGATGCTGCTAAGTCAAGTGCACGAAAACGTTTAAGTTTTTATTCACAGTTGGTTACTTGAGGACTTTGTTTTATATAAAAATGCAGAAAGTTGCAAAAAGCAGAAAGTTAGAATGCACTTTAGATGTTCGGTGTCATTTATACCAAACACAAATATTGCTGGTTGCTAATGTGTTTGCAGCACTACTCTTATTTATTTTTTATATATTTTATTTTAATTTTTTATATTTTTCAGTTTAATTGATTTTTATTTATAAAGTTGTATTTATTTTATTTAAATGTATATTTAAGTTTACATTTATGTTTCAACAAACTTGAAAAATTCTGCATGATACATGCTCTAAAACTTTTATGTAAATGATTGACAGTTTTTTTTTTTTTATATTACCTGTTTTATATATTTAATACTTGGTCAGTTTATTGATTTGTTTGGTTAACTTTGGATAAATATTTTATTTTAATACCGTGCAGTGCACAAAATTAAGTTTCGAGAGATGGTTCAAGTCAGTGTTCAATAAATGATAATGTTAAAGGAACACTCCACTTTTTTTGGAAATGGGCTCATTTTTCAAGTCCCCAAGAGTTAAAAAAGCAAAGCATAGGTCATTGAATCGGATTAGATCATTAGCATTTAGTCATCAAAAATGACCAAAGAGTTTCGATATTTTTTCCTATTTAAAGCTTGACTCTTCTGTAGTTACATCGTGTACTAAGACGGACAGAAAATGAAAAGTTGTGATTTTCTAGGCTGATATGGCTAGGAACTATACTCTCATTCCGGCGTAATAATCAAAGAACTTTGCTGCCGTACCATGAGTGCAGCAGGCGCAATGATATTACGCAGCGCCTGAAAGTAGTCCCCAGCTAAGTAGCCTATGATATAGCTGGGGACTACTTTCAGGCACTGCGTCATTTTCCACTAAAAATAGCTAAAAAAGGTTCACCTTATCAGCAAAACTGCATTAATTTAATTTAAGTTTTTTAAAACAATTGAAATATTATTTGGCCAGTGGAAATGAATGAGATCAACTCTATTCTATGTATATAAATATACAGTTATAATGGATATTTTGATATATTTATTCTAAAACATAATGATACTGGATGGAGATGCACGTACGCTCAATCTTCCCCTGATCGGGATTTATAAAGTGATTTCTGCGCAGGTTATGGCATACGCATGGTTTTATAAATCTGAAAACTTTTGTGCATACGTAAAATCTAGCTTTTGTGCCTACGTACACTTTTAGGATGAAATCTACGGAGACCCCTGGCACGACCATGTTACTGACAATACATTATCCATTATCAGTCGCCATTTACACTGAATTTAATAAAATCAGAATCATTCTCACCAAAGTTTTGGTGCCTCCTTAATTATTTTTTGTTAAGTTTTAATCAAGCCTCTTTCCAGTTGAGCAAATAAAAGTCTCTTTCATGTGCCACTTCAAAAAAATCCACTTGTCCCAGACAAACAGACATGCATAAGTACTAAAATCAATGACGCTGTCAACACTGATCAATGATTGGCCTTGTTTGAGTCTCTTAGCTTTGCCTGGAATTTAGACAAGACTAAAGTAAGTGCAGTCGAGACAGAAAGCTGTCATATCTTATAGTGCAGTGGTGCCCAACCCTGTTCCTGAAGATCTACTACCTTCCTGCAAAGTTCAGTTCCAGCCCGGATCAAACACGGCTTAACCAGCTAATTAACATCTTCAGGAGCACTTGATAATTACAGGCAGGTGTGCTGAAGGAGGTTTGGAACTGAACTCTGCAGGTAGATAGATCTCCAGGACCAGGACCAGGGCACCATTGTTGTAGTGCGTCAGCCATACTGAGTATGAGATCAAAGGAGGATAGTGTGATTCACGCTCACGTGCTTTTATTATTTTTTTACTAATAATCTGGATGTAATTTAAATCCTATTTTTTTAATATGAAAACAAATATGATTTAAGAAAACTAAAGTACTTATGTAATTTGGGCATATATACATGAAATCAAGATTTCAGCTTTGAATTTTTTTTTTTAAATCAAACATTTTAGAAAAGAACAAAACATCATAATTCAAACCAATAAGAATTAAGTAGCCACCAGAAAGTCATTTCCCATTCTATCTTTTAGGCCTGGTCCACAGCAATTTGTTTTTGTTTAAAACCTTCCATCCATACTTAGACGACATTTCTTGTCAAGGAAAACTGAGCTTTTTGAAAATACTCTCCAAAGTGGATAAATTTGAAAACCGTGTTTTCACTTAGTAGTGTGGACTGTGCAAACGGTGGTATTTGAAAACAATGACACATGTTTAGCAACTGTCCTAGGAAATTTAGACCAATCTCCTAACCTTCCTTTTTATCTAAGGTCTTAGAAAGTGGTCGACACACAACTACAGTCTCATTTGGACAAATATAATTTGCACAAACCATTTCAGTCTGGATTTCGTCCTCTCCACAGTACAGAGACTGCACTTCTAAGAGTAGTGAATGACCTTCTCCTTGCCTCTGATACTGGTGTCATCAGTCTTCTTGTCCTCTTGGACCGGAGCACAGCATTTGATACTGTTTGCCATTCTATACTATACATGTTTTTTGAAACTTTGTCCATGCTTAGCATGAGAATCCAACTCTTTAATAGTGTAAACCACTCTGAATGCATGAAACCGCATTGTACCCCCCCTTTAAAGTATGGATGGCTCAAAACTTCTTAAAATTGAATACTGAAAAAACAGAGATTTTGTTAGTTGGCCCAAAATCTAATTCTAAATCTAAAACAGCTAATTCAAAATGCAGCTGCTCGTGACCTTACATTTACCAAAAAAATCAGCCCACATCACACTCATATGACCCTCTTCATAAATATAATTCATTTCCAGTGTTGGGCACGTTACTTTAAAAAAGTAATTAGTTATAGTTACTAGTTACTTCTCACAAATAGTAACTGAGTTAGTAACTGAGTTACATCATTATAAAAGTAACTAATTACCAGGGAAAGTAACTATTGCGTTACTTTTTTTTAAAAATGTTCAAATGTCAAATAACTTGGATGCCCCCAATATTAAATATGTTAAATGAATGAAATGGACACTAAATAGAATAAATTATTATTATAAAACATTGTACATTAATCAACACTATTTATCTACTGACACTTAGCATCAGTCAGTCAAGCATTAAAATATGATATTATGATAATTTAGCATTATATGATGATAGATCTTTAGTAATTAGAATAAGCAAGTATATGAATTCATATTTGTCATGTTGACTGAACTTAGGACTGGTGGTGGTGCTTAAGATATTGTTTGTCATTTAGTGTTTCTATAAAAAAAGGGGGAAAAATTGATAAGATAACAAAACTACTACGAATTATACCACTAATAACAATATAAAACGCACTAAGGATTAATGAGCTGCTGGGTTCATGAATATTAATCACGTTGTATGGGTTCACTCGAAATTATTTGCTGAAATCAAAACAGGGATGATAATAGGTGAGCGCCGGCCAATGAGATTGTCGTTTGCGCAGTAGCTCCGCCCACTAGCGGAGAACCTGGCAGTTCTTAAAAGCTGAAGAATTCAAAGAATTTTTGACAGGAAAACACAACAAAGAATATCGTTTACATGTAGCGCATCAATTCTGCATGTTATGAAAGGCTCTCTCGCTCTGTATCTTTCTTTGCGTGCGCTGTGTGTGTGTGTGTGTGTGTGTGTGTGTGTGTGTGTGTGAGAGAGAGCGACAAAGCTACGGCGAGCCGTGCGCTTCACACTACAGTTTACGGTACGTCAAATACAGCTACACTGCGCATCCATTCAGATGAACTGAAAAATAAAATGATAATAATATTATAATAAATTATAGTAATGCCGCATTTTATTGTCAGTAACGGTAACGGCGTTGTAACGGGGGAAACGGTAATTAGTTTGATTACTCGTTACTGAAAACAATAACGCCGTTAGTAACGCCGTTTATTTATAACGCCGTTATTCCCATCACTGGTCATTTCTGTAGAGCTGGACATTTTTTAAAGATCAAATGAGTGAGTTCAGCTTTGAGAATGAAAACCAACCTGTTTGTGTCTCAGTTTCTTCATGTTTGACTCTGAATGTTTCTTCAATCTTCATGTCTTCACTCTCCTCTTTAATAATCACCATCTTTGTTTGTTCCTCAGTATCTTCATGTTTGACTCTGAATGTTTCTTCAATCTTCATGTCTTCACTCTCCTCTTTAATAAACACATCTTTGTTTGTTCCTCAGTATCTTCATGTTTGACTCTAAATGCTTCTTCAATCTTCATGTCTTCACTCTCCTCTTTAATAAACACATCTTTGTTTGTTCCTCAGTATCTTCATGTTTGACTCTGAATACTTCTTCAATCTTCATGTCTTCACTCTCCTCTTTAATAAACACATCTTTGTTTGTGTCTCAGTATCTTCATGTTTGACTCTGAATGCTTCTTCAATCTTCATGTCTTCACTCTCCTCTTTAATAAACACATCTTTGTTTGTGTCTCAGTTTCTTCATGTTTGACTCTGAATGCTTCTTCAATCTTCATGTCTTCACTCTCCTCTTTAATAAACACCATCTTTGTTTGTTTCTCAGTATCTTCATGTTTGACTCTGAATGCTTCTTCAATCTTCATGTCTTCACTCTCATCTTTAATAAACGCCATCTTTATAATCGTGTCACGTCGATCTCAGTCGCTTCAGCAGGAGTTTTTCTGTGTGTTTGGACACTTTGTCCTGTTGAAGAAGAAAATAATTAACAGAAAGTAAAAATTTTTTTTTCTTTTACATAATATTAAATAGATTCCACTTTAATGAAACCTGGTTTGTAAAAGTTGTCATTACACAGTTTGTTTGTGGTAACACTTTACAATACGGTGGCACTAATATGCGTCAATTCATGCTTAACTAATGTAAAGATAATCATGAGTAAATATGTAACTCATGAATAATTAAAACATTTATTAATACTTACTGTATCAGCAACAAATTAACATTCTATATGATTCATAGATTAAGTAATCAATAAATAGTTGTTAGTTAAATGTCATAATGTATTAATTCCCTATTGTGTACATAGCTTTGAGCACTGCGGTAATATGAACATATGTGTAACATATGAATTTACTCATTAGCTAATATAATATGTTATTAGGGAACTAATACATTGACACATTTAACTAATAACAATTTATTTATTACTTAATGTTTATTAGTTGCTGATGTATAATAAATGGTTTAGTTTTTCATGAGTTATGAGTGATTATCTGCGTATTAGTTAAGCATGAATTAATGCATATTTGTGCACCCGTATTGTCAAGTGTTACCGTGTTTGTTGTTCTCGTTTATCGTCAGCGCGCGCTGATTCGAATCACTGAATCATTTTACGAGTGATTCTGTTCAGATTCTCAGTTTCTCTCATCACTTCTCTCCCGCACTTGAACGATGCACTTATTCAGGATATCGGGAGCGAAATGAGACAAACATTTTCTGTTATTAATGAGGAAGCTTAAAGTATTACAACGTTATATTAAAGATTGATTAATTTATTTTACGTAGCAAGTAAAACAGTGTAAAGTGATAGAATAGTTTGAACTGATTTAAAAACCACAAACCTTTCTTCAGCCGAATCACAACAAATGCAGGAGCGCGGCACAGCTTTGTGACGTCACAACACCAGACCAAAATAAAAGTCCCGTTTACACAATAAGGTCTATTATATGCGTATGATAAAGCATTTCCACAATTAGCATCGTTAATCAATATATATATATATATATTTAATTTCATTCCCCTCTTTTGGAAAGTCATTGAAATGGTTTCATAAAAAAAAATGTTTTTGCTATTGGGTCAAATGAGAACACAAACATATACAGTGCCCTCCACTAATATTGGCACCCTTGATAAATATGAGCAAAGGCGGCTGTGAAAATTAATTTGCATTGTTTATCCTTTTGATCTTTCATTCAAAAAATTCTAACCTTTCATTGAAGTAAAACAATTGAAGGGGGAGGGGGGATTATTTCACATCTCATTGTGAAATAAATGCTTTTTTTAAAGCTTAATTTTGTGCTCAGTGACCAATTTTTGTTTTGATTTTGATGTTTGTTTTGGATTATTGTCCTGATGGAAGATCCAACCACACCCCATTATAAGATTTCTAACAGTCACCTTTATTTATATAGCGCTTTTAACAATACAAATCGTGTAAAAGCAACTTCACAATATCAAAATAGGAAAATAGTGTCAATAATGTAAAATGACAAGATTAAACACTCAATTTTCAGTTAAAGACATTTCATTATTGAATTCAGTGATGGCATCGTCCAGCTCAGTTCAGTTCAAAAAGTTTCTGTTCAATCAAGTCGACGATATTGCTGGAAATGAAGTGTCCCCAACTAAGCAAGCCAGAGGAACCCAAACTCCATCGGTGACAGAACGGAGAAAAAAACCTTGGGAGAAACCAGGCTCAGTCGGGGGGCCATTTCTCCTCTGGCCAGACGACACAGCAGTTCAATTCCAACTGCTGCAAAGTCAGATTGTAAGGGCTCAACTGGTTCCCGAGGTCTTGTCCTGATGGCTGTCTAGGTGACGGGGTCCTCACTGGGGATCTGTCTCTGGGGCTCATCTAGGTGTCCTGGTCTCCACTGTTGGCAGTCAGGTTTAGATTTTTTATCTGTTGGTATTTGATTGAATCCATGATGCCATGTATCTGAACAAGACGTCCAGGGCCTCTGGCAGAAAAAACAGGCCCACAACATTAAAGATCCAGTAGTATATTTAAAGGTGCTGTATGTAGGATTTTGACTCTGCTAAAGCATAAAAATACCATAATATGCTTGCAGACATTTAGGAAACATGTTAAGTTAACATACTTGTTTATCTGAAAAATAATGCTACAGTCAGTTATTCTCCTTTGAAAATGTGCGGTCCGGCCCGGAATGTCTGTGTTTGTTATGGTTTGTGAAACCCGCTGGTTTACCCAATTGTATTTCGGCACCCCGGTTGCCAGTTGCCAGAAAACACAGCGTATTTAATTTAATTCATTGTCATGTGCGCTCGTTCCTGTTGGTGTCGTTAATCTGCCATCCTGCGCATGCTCAAATCTGAGGAGGGGCTGGTGAAAAAAACCGTCTCCAATATTTTGAATTTGGACTGCAATACCTAGTTCAACCGATGGGTGTCAATCCTACATACAGCACCTTTAACTGTGGACATGGGGTACTTTTTATCCCTGTTTGTACTAAACTCATCTGGTGGGTTTGCTGCCAAAAAGCTATTTTTTTAGATTCATCTGACCATAGAAGCCAGTGCCATTTGAAGTTCCAGTCATGTCTGACAACTGAATTTGCTGGAGTTTGTTTTCGGATGAGCCAGGAGAATTTTTCTTGAAACCCTCCCTAACAACATGTGGTGATGTAGGGGCTTTTTTTTTTTTGTTTGGGGGATTGCTTTCTGACCCCGAGACTCAACTAATCTCTACAATTCTCCAGCTGTGGTCCTTGGAGAGTCTTCAGCCACTCAAACTCTCCTCCTCACCGTGCATTAGGACGATATAGACACATGTCCTCTTCCAGGCAGATTTTTAACATCTTTAGTTGATTGGAACATCTTAATTATTACCCTGATGGTGTAAATGTGGATTTTTAATGCTTTAACTCTTTTCTTAAAGCCACTTTCTATTTTGTGAAGCTCAACAATCTTTTCTGTTCTGCACATCAGAACTGTATTCTTAGATTTTACTCCTTGTGATGGATGATTAAGGGAATTTGGCCTTTGTGTTCCTCATATTTATAATCCTGTGGAACAGGAAGTCATGGCTGGACAATTTCATGTTCCTAGTCACCCTGGGGCCCGTTTCAATAAGGAGGTTCAACCAACTCTGAGTTTAAACTTGAAGTCAGAGTTGACTTACTCTGAGATGGGAAACTCAGAGTTTTCGGGTTCAGAACAGCTGAATTGTGTTAGTTTACTCAACTCTAAGTAGGTTGACTCTGAGTTTAGCGCGTGCACCACGACTATGAAAAGTCATGATCAGTGGAGCGCCGAAATTACGATTCACCATGGCAACAGCTCCCGCCAAAAAGACGTCAGCGCGCATACTTCCATCAATGCGTAACTTTAATTCTTAATAACTGTCAATAACTTAATAACTGTTATAATATCAGAGGTGAAAACTGTAAATTATTGAACTAATATTAATTTTAATGGTATCCCATGTCACTTGATCAAAAGTCAAAGTATGATCTGTGAGGGGAATTAATGGGAGTCTAACTTGATTTGTTTTCAAACAAATTCACATATTTAGTTTTTGCCTGTGGGTCTATTCTGACATGAAGATGCTTGCTTGATTGTAACACTCAATTTGATGATGAAAGCATTGAATTGATAACTGATTTATTTTCACCGACAGTTCAGTGTTTTCAAAGCGGTTTACCAATAAATGCTGGAATGTTCCCATCAGCCTAAAAGTGAAGAAGATACAAGTTTGTGAGAGAAAACTGAAAACATGAATGATCCAGAGCCCTGCGGAATTAAACAGGAAGATATTGAACAACAAATAGGTTGGTGTTTGTTCTTAATTCTTTCATAAGGTTATAATACTTAAAGCTGCAAATGTTCCAAAATCAATTATCAAGCAAGTACATAACCAATCAGTGTTCAAAACTGTCTCCTTACATTTGACTGATTCACAACAGTAAGCTTGTACACTGCAAAAAAAGAAAAAAAGCTTTTCTTACTGATTATATTTGTCTTGTTTTCTAGTATAAATATCTAAAATATCTTGAATCAGGATGCATTTACTTGACAAGTAAAATGACTTAAGACACAATGTCTTGTTTCCTGAAAAAAATATCCAAATTGTGTTAGTTTTTGCTTAAAACAAGCAAAAATATCTCCCAATGGGGCAAGAAAAATAATCTTGTTTAGCCTTTGATTTAAGATTATTTTTCTTACCCCATTGGCTAGGGCTGGGAATCACCAGAGGCCCCACGATACGATATTATCACGATACTTGTGTCATGATACAATATTATTGGGATTTTAACCTGTTAACCTGCACCCCCCATATTGGGAATCACAGCTGAAAATGACTAACTAACTTAAAATGGTAACAGCTCCTGACTTCAGTGTGCCACACACACAATTGTGGTGTCTTTGGAAAGAAGACCCTTTGGCCTTTACTATCCATCATCCAGAGTTGATGATGCTCAAAAATATAAAAAGTTATAGACACTGAAGTGCCTTGATAAAAATTGTACCACACTGAATTTTTTTTTTATTTCATATAAAAATACATGAAATCAGTCCTGGAGAAATCCAGAAAAGTAATGGGTTGAAAGTCACATGTCTCATGAGTTTATATTTCTAATCTGAAGAAGATACCATGAAAAATGAGATTCCTGCAGACATTTTTCTAGTCCCCCCCCCCCCCCCCCCCGTTTGAGGAAAAATATTTACCAAATTATTGAAGAGTTCTACTACAAACTATTTAGTCATTATACATGCCACTGCAGTTTTTCAATTATAAAACTGTATACAGGATCTTAGACATCGTATCAGTGATTTATTTGAGCACTAGAATAATACCATAATAATAATTTTTGAGTGATGAAAAAAAAACAATAATAATAAAAAAAAATAACAATTACATACTGATTTCCTGACATTCAGATGCTTTCCTGCTCATACATTAGGTAATCACATGCTGACGATCATTCATACAGATGCTAATCACACTGATGGCTGCCCAATATAGTCAATATTCACATTATAATGGCCTTTTATATAGACTGCATTCACACTGATATCTGTGAACAGTCAGTAATTACATGCTGATTATCAGCCATAGAGATGTTAATCATACTGATACAGGCACATTCTCCACAAAACACGCAAACATATATGAAAACTACTGAAGAAGAAAAAAAAGAAATGTTTATTTGTGCTAAAAAGATCGCTAAGTTACGCCCCATCAGATGACAGGTGCGTCACAGCGTGCGTCATGCGCCGTCGCGAGGGAGCGCCAGAATTCAAATAAACAATCTTCCGTGTATCTTTGACTTTTTTTTTTTTGGATGATTTCATTCTGTTTGGGACATTGTCTGCTACAAAATCATGCTGTTTTTTTACCACCAAGACTCTGTTTTTGAGCGTAATCTGTTCCATAACGGACACAAACAATAGCTCTCCCTCAAGAGATGAGACGTAAACAAAGGAATAACGATCTAAATTACAACGTTGTTGTTTCTTTGGACTAAAAGTGCTCGATGAAATGTTGTTCAGTGGCTCTTATCTTTCACACTAAACCAGGATTTACAGCAGTGGATACGTTTGAGTGTCATTATCAGGATGAATATGGTATGTACTGCGGGGTTTTTTTCTACATGTTTTGGTGTACTGCTTACACAAATTTAGCAAATAAATTCCGTATAAGCTTTCTATCGAAAAACAGCGATCTGTCGTCGATGCTAGAGGCTTAGACCTTCAAAATGATATATAGTTTGTCAAGATTCATTTTGTCCTGTTTTACTTTATCTGTTTGAAAACAATGACGTGTGCAAACAAAGAGCTCTCAGTGCGCCCGCGTCCTGGTGCAGGTTAACAGGTTAAATACTGTATAACAAGTATCGGTTCAGGCACCGTTTAGGCACCGGCACCGTTTTAAAAGTATCGATTTGGCACCGGTATCGAAAAAAAAAAAACGATACCCAACCCTAGTCTCAACACAACAAAAACTTAACTATCACATGAAACGTCATGTCAGTGATGGGCAGAGGTGGAAAAAGTACGAAAATAATCTACTCAAGTAAAAGTTACATTAATGAAATTTTCCTCAAGTAAAAGTACCAGACTAAAAATCTACTCAAGTAAAAGTAAAAATAAGCTTATTTAAAATTTACTCAGAGTAAACATTACTTTTTTACTAAGTTACATTTTAGTAGGGGGAAGGAGGAAAACTTACATAGGCCTATAACTCTCAAAATACTTTTTAATAATTCGATTTTTAACAATCTCAAAATAGTTTTTAATTAAAGGAATCAGTTATTTAGAATAATACGATATTTGGGCTGTTACCAGGCAAATTAAATCAGAATCAACAAAACTCATCTTTGCAATGAAACTCAGAAGCTTAATCTGAAGTGGCATTTAGATGTATTTAAAGGTCCCGTATTGTCAAAACTGAAATCAGTCAGTCCACAGTAAAATGCACACAACTGTGTGTCTCTCAGTCTCTCAGGACGAGCTGTTTCAGATTCTCCCTCTGTGCACGTCACTGAGGGGAATAAGTCCCGCCCATTTGTGACGCTGCCCCTGAGTGAGAAGCTGCGGTCCGCCTCCGCCATTAACGTTACTGATTACTTGCTGTAGCTGCTGGAGATATACAATGTCAGCGCCAAAGAGGCTTTTCAAGTGTTGTGTTCTGGGATGCACTAACGAACATAGGAGTCTCCATAGACTCCCTCTATCTGAGCCATTGCGGACACTGTGGTTACGTTTCATTTTCTGAGGAAATATCCCGGAAAAAAACGGTAAAGTCCCCAATACGTGTAGGGATCAATACCAACGGTACGTGTGCGAACGTCGGCTCCAGACAAAGTAAGTATCACGCGTTTGTTTTCCAAATTGCCTTTCTGAAAGAGCTTTTTGGCACTCTGTAAGGCTAATGATGCTAAAGCTACCATCGTCTCTGTCTGTGTTTTCACTGGTGCTGTCTTCATGAATGATCGTGAATAGGAATGTGGTGGTTAAAAGTTGCATCTGAAAGCAATGCGAGTCGATCGTTTGAGTTTGTTGAGCTCATAATCACGAGTAGGGATGCAGCGATTAACCGGTTTTACTATTAACCGCGCTTTAAAACGTCACGGTTAATTAATCATAAAGGCTCTGCTACACTGAGTGTTTCTGTTGCACGGAACGGAACTGTTGCAACATGCGCAAAACGAAAACAAAGTTACACTAGCGGTGCACCAGCTTAAAATGCCATGCTTATCAGAGACACGGAGGCTACTACACACACTAGATTAACTATGACAGAGGAACCAAACAGCGATCCTTTATTTCCACCAGAGAACAGCTGAGTCTTTAGCCATTTTCAAAAAACATCTAAAGACACATCTTTTTCGCCAGCACCTGACTAACTAATACTAACGCTTACCTATTCTATTTAATAAAAAAAACAAAAAAAAAAACAATCCTAGCTACGTGTACTGTGCTAGACTAACTGAGACTTGTCATGGCACTTGTATACTGTTGCTCTCTCGATGGTCTGATTGCTTCTATTGTTCTCCTCATTTGTACGTCGCTTTGGATAAAAGCGTCTGCTAAATGATTAAATGTAAATGTAAATGTATACATAAGGGATAATGCACGGCTAGCCAACCTGTTCTCGTTGTGCAATAAACGATTTTAATGCACGACATGAAGGCAAGGACCACCTGACGCGAAGTTCGTTAGCTCTAGCATTCTGCCCGCTTCAGACAGAGATGAAATAGTGCGGAGAGAGAGAGAGAGACACAGAGAGCGAGCGAGAGAGAGAGAGTTGCGTGTGTGAATTAGCCTACCTGCATCTGCACGTCACTACAAACAATGAAGATTTGAGTTTAGTTATTTAAACAGTCATTTTACCCCCTCTTTGCTGATTAATATAATGTAGCGATCCAGTATCTAAGCTATTTTATTAATGAAAGTCGCTGGGCAGCGTTGACAAGTTTCTGTCCTCCTAAATGTTTGTGTGGGCTGCTTGATCTCACAAACCAAAATAATAGACATGATTTTCTCAGGCCATATGTAAAATCAGATGAATAAAGATTATTAAAATGAATAATAAATGAATAAATTACAGTTGATTACAATAATAGTTTAGTTTATTCCCCTCATTAGTAACAGTGTCCTCTGTGGGATAAATAAAGTTAATATTAGTCTTATATTAATAATACTTAATTAACATTGTGATTTATCATCCCTGTTATAGTATTATTCATGTCAATTTTTTTTCACCATCTTTCCAAGTTCTGTAACTCAGGTCCAAAAGAAATGTAGTAAGAATATACAAAATGAACACCAAATACTTTTGTGATCTATTTCCATTTGTTATTTTCAAAAAGGAAATACTGACATGGATGTTTGCAGAGGTCACCTTTTTTAATTCCAATAGGAGAGATGGACTTATTTTTTCTTTATTATTATTATTTTGTGCTGTATTATTGGTTACTGTGTTATTTCCAATTAATTATGCCAATAATTATGCCAATTTTAACAAGCTATAAAAAATTATCTGTCGGGTATTTTGAGCTAAAACTTCACATACACACTCTGGGGACATCAGAGACTTATTTTACATCTTGTAAAAAGGAGCATAATTTTAACAGTTGATTCATTCAGGAACGAAATTATGTTTTATTAACAAAGTTCAGGAGGAGCACGTTCAGATAATTAACCTAATTAACACGAGAGGAGAACAATCAGTAATCAACCCGGTTAACAAGATAAGAGGTGTGTATATATACAACCCCAAATCAGAAAAAGTTGGGACAGTATGGAAAACGCAGATAAAAAAGAAAGTAGTGATTTCTAAATTTACTTTGACTTGTATTTCATTGCAGACAATATGAACACAAAATATTTCATGTTTTGTCTGGTCAACTTCATGTCATTTGTAAATATACATCCTTTCCTGTCATTCAGACCTGCAACACATTCCAAAAAAAGTTGGGACAGGAGCAATTTAGGGCTAGTAATGAGGTAAATTGGTTAAATAATGATGTGATTTGAAACAGGTGATGTCAACAGGTGATTGTAATTATGATTTGGTACAAAAGCAGCATTCAAGAAAGGTCTAGTCCTTTAGAAGCAAAGATGGGCCGAGGATCGCCAGTTTGCCAACAAATACGTGAGAAAATTATTGAAATGTTTAAAAACAATGTTCCTCAAAGAAAGATGGGAAGAGATTTGGATATTTCACCTTCAACAGTGCATAACATAATTAAAAGATTCAAGGAATCTGGAGGAATTTCAGTGCGTAAAGGACAAGGGCGCAAGCCTAAGCTGAACAACCGTGATCTCCGATCCCTCAGGCGGCACTGCATCAAGAATCGTCATTCATCTATAAGCGATATCACCACATGGGCTCAGGACTACTTTGGCAAACCTTTGTCAAGTACCACAATACGTAGTTACATCCACAAATGCCAGTTAAAACTGTACTGTGCCAAAAGGAAGCCCTATGTTAACAGTGTCCAGAAGCGCCGTCGACTTCTCTGGGCTCGGAGGCATCTGGGATGGACCATCACACAGTGGAAACGTGTACTGTGGTCAGATGAATCAGTATTTCAGGTATTTTTTGGGAGGAATGGACGCCGTGTGCTCCGGACCAAAGAAGAAAAGGATCATCCGGACTGTTACCAGCAACAAGTCCGAAAGCCAGGGTCTGTCATGGTATGGGGTTGTGTCAGTGCCCTTGGCAAAGGTAACTTGCACTTCTGTGATGGCACCATTAATGCTGAAAAGTACATAGAGATATTGGAGCACAATATGCTGCCTTCAAGAAGACATCTTTTCCAGGGACGTCCATGCATATTTCAACAAGACAATGCAAAACCACATTCTGCACACATTACAAAGTCCTGGCTGCGGAGGAAGAGGGTACGGGTACTTGACTGGCCTGCCTGCAGTCCCGACCTGTCTCCAATAGAGAATGTGTGGCGCATTTTGAAGCGCAAAATGCGACAACGAAGACCCGTACTGTTGCCCACCTTAAGACTTGTTTGCAGGAAGAATGGGACAAAATTACACCTCAAACACTTCATCACTTGGTGTCTTCAGTCCCTAAACGTCTTTTAAGTGTTGTGAAAAGGAATGGCAACATTACAAAGTGGTAAATGCTTTACTGTCCCAACTTTTTTTGGAATGTGTTGCAGGTCTGAATGACAGGAAAGGATGTATATTTACAAATGACATGAAGTTGACCAGACAAAACATGAAATATTTTGTTCATATTGTCTGCAATGAAATACAAGTCAAAGTAAATTTAGAAATCACTACTTTCTTTTTTTATTTGCGTTTTCCATACTGTCCCAACTTTTTCTGATTTGGGGTTGTACACAGCAGACTTACCTCTGTTCAGGGACAGTTTTCCAGCATCCCTCTGCCACCCCTTCTCCGCACTTACTACTATTCCTGTCCTAACCTGTAGGGAGGTACTCTGGGTTCGGGCCAAAATTCCGAGCTCGGAGCCCTCCCCTCAGACAGCATGCCAAATACGCATAAACTTTATTCTATTTATTATATGTAAGTGTGAACTCATGAAACACTGTCATGTTGCTCAAACATATAAAACTGTGCTATGGTGGCTGTGTTTGGAATTATTTTTGTCATCGAAAAATTTTAACAGACTGAATCACGAAGTGAAACAAAAAGCACTGTCAATGCGTGAGCGCACTAGTCTAATCTACTAGACTGCATGGCACTCTGTCTGTAGGACTGTTTTGTTTTGTTTTTGCAAAATACTGATAATGTCAAATCGCACATCTTTAAAATAACAATTACAATATTATCGCAGACCATACAGTATACATCGCACACCCTACACCACTGTCTTTTTGTCTAATTTGTGCAAAACCTTTTGCTAAACTGCCAAAGCTTCATTTTAACCACCAATGCAATGATGCAAGTATTTACCTTACCTCTACATGTTTGCGAAGGGTTGATGTCAAGATTTTACAGTATAAGCTGCTAGTTTGTCTCTCTATATGCAAACACAGCTTACACAGCATAATAGAGCAGAAATATGGCCAGGGGTTCACTTCATTTCCTTCGAGTTCAACTTCAGCAGAATACGACGGGGTTTCGTCTTCAGCTGGGTCTGCACCATAATGCCTGTCTTGTCCGTCTGCATCTTTCTTGTGATTTTAGCGCCAGTTTGTCCTCTGCCCATTATTTACTGCAGTAGTTCCCAGGGAGTGATTTTTTTACAATACTTCAAACAAAATATACTTAAGTAAAAGTACAGATTTTAAAAATTACTTTAACCTGTTAACCTGCACCCCCCATATTGGGAATCACAGCTGAAAATGACTAACTAACTTAAAATGGTAACAGCTCCTGACTTCAGTGTGCCACACACACAATTGTGGTGTCTTTGGAAAGAAGACCCTTTGGCCTTTACTATCCATCATCCAGAGTTGATGATGCTCAAAAATATAAAAAGTTATAGACACTGAAGTGCCTTGATAAAAATTGTACCACACTGAATTTTTTTTTATTTCATATAAAAATACATGAAATCAGTCCTGGAGAAATCCAGAAAAGTAATGGGTTGAAAGTCACATGTCTCATGAGTTTATATTTCAAATCTGAAGAAGATACCATGAAAAATGAGATTCCTGCAGACATTTTTCTAGTCCCCCCCCCCCCCCCCCCCCGTTTGAGGAAAAATATTTACCAAATTATTGAAGAGTTCTACTACAAACTATTTAGTCATTATACATGCACACTGCAGTTTTTCAATTATAAAACTGTATACAGAATCTTAGACATCGTATCATGATTTATTTGAGCACTAGAATAATACCATATAATAATTTTTGAGTGATGAAAAAAAAACAATAATAATAAAAAAAAATAACAATTACATACTGATTTCCTGACATTCAGATGCTTTCCTGCTCATACATTAGGTAATCACATGCTGACGATCATTCATACAGATGCTAATCACACTGATGGCTGCCCAATATAGTCAATATTCACATTATAATGGCCTTTTATATAGACTGCATTCACACTGATATCTGTGAACAGTCAGTAATTACATGCTGATTATCAGCCATAGAGATGTTAATCATACTGATACAGGCACATTCTCCACAAAACACGCAAACATATATGAAAAACTACTGAAGAAGAAAAAAAAGAAATGTTTATTTTTGCTAAAAAGATCGCTAAGTTACGCCCCATCAGATGACAGGTGCGTCACAGCGTGCGTCATGCGCCGTCGCGAGGGAGCGCCAGAATTCAAATAAACAATCTTCCGTGTATCTTTAGACTTTTTTTTTTTGGATGATTTCATTCTGTTTGGGACATTGTCTGCTACAAAATCATGCTGTTTTTTAACCACCAAGACTCTGTTTTTGAGCGTAATCTGTTCATAACGGACACAAACAATAGCTCTCCCTCAAGAGATGAGACGTAAACAAAGGAATAACGATCTAAATTACAACGTTGTTGTTTCTTGGACTAAAAGTGCTCGATGAAATGTTGTTTCAGTGGCTCTTATCTTTCACACTAAACCAGGATTTACAGCAGTGGATACGTTTGAGTGTCATTATCAGGATGAATATGGTATGTACTGCGGGTGTTTTTTCTACATGTTTTGGTGTACTGCTTACACAAATTTAGCAAATAAATTCCGTATAAGCTTTCTATCGAAAAACAGCGATCTGTCGTCGATGCTAGAGGCTTAGACCTTCAAATGATATATAGTTTGTCAATTTCATTTTGTCCTGTTTTACTTTTATCTGTTTGAAAACAATGACGTGTGCAAACAAAGAGCTCTCAGTGCGCCCGCGTCCTGGTGCAGGTTAACAGGTTAAATACTGTATAACAAGTATCGGTTCAGGCACCGTTTAGGCACCGGCACCGTTTTAAAAGTATCGATTTGGCACCGGTATCGAAAAAAAAAAAACGATACCCAACCCTAGTCTCAACACAACAAAAACTTAACTATCACATGAAACGTCATGTCAGTGATGGGCAGAGGAGGAAAAAGTACGAAAATAATCTACTCAAGTAAAAGTTACATTAATGAAATTTTCCTCAAGTAAAAGTACCAGACTAAAAATCTACTCAAGTAAAAGTAAAAATATAGCTTATTTAAAATTTACTCAGAGTAAACATTACTTTTTTACTAAGTTACATTTTAGTAGGGGGAAGGAGGAAAACTTACATAGGCCTATAACTCTCAAAATACTTTTTATAATTCGATTTTTAACAATCTCAAAATAGTTTTTAATTAAAGGAATCAGTTATTTAGAATAATACGATTTTTGGGCTGTTACCAGGCAAATTAAATCAGAATCAACAAAACTCATCTTTGCAATGAAACTCAGAAGCTTAATCTGAAGTGGCATTTAGATGTATTTAAAGGTCCCGTATTGTCAAAACTGAAATCAGTCAGTCCACAGTAAAATGCACACAACTGTGTGTCTCTCAGTCTCTCAGGACGAGCTGTTTCAGATTCTCCTCTCTGTGCACGTCACTGAGGGGAATAAGTCCCGCCCATTTGTGACGCTGCCCTGAGTGAGAAGCTGCGGTCCGCCTCTCCGCCATTAACGTTACTGATTACTTGCTGTAGCTGCTGGAGATATACAATGTCAGCGCCAAAGAGCTTTTCAAGTGTTGTGTTCTGGGATGCACTAACGAACATAGGAGTCTCCATAGACTCCCTCTATCTGAGCCATTGCGGACACTGTGTTACGTTTCATTTTCTGAGGAAATATCCCGGAAAAAAACGGTAAAGTCCCCAATACGTGTAGGGATCAATACCAACGGTACGTGTGCGAACGTCGGCTCCAGACAAAGTAAGTATCACGCGTTTGTTTTCCAAATTGCCTTTCTGAAAGAGCTTTTTGGCACTCTGTAAGGCTAATGATGCTAAAGCTACCATCGTCTCTGTCTGTGTTTTCACTGTGCTGTCTTCATGAATGATCGTGAATAGGAATGTGGTGGTTAAAAGTTGCATCTGAAAGCAATGCGAGTCGATCGTTTGAGTTTGTTGAGCTCATAATCACGAGTAGGGATGCAGCGATTAACCGGTTTTACTATTAACCGCGCTTTAAAACGTCACGGTTAATTAATCATAAAGGCTCTGCTACACTGAGTGTTTCTGTTGCACGGAACGGAACTGTTGCAACATGCGCAAAACGAAAACAAAGTTACACTAGCGGTGCACCAGCTTAAAATGCCATGCTTATCAGAGACACGGAGGCTACTACACACACTAGATTAACTATGACAGAGGAACCAAACAGCGATCCTTTATTTCCACCAGAGAACAGCTGAGTCTTTAGCCATTTTCAAAAAACATCTAAAGACACATCTTTTTCGCCAGCACCTGACTAACTAATACTAACGCTTACCTATTCTATTAATAAAAAAAACAAAAAAAAAAACAATCCTAGCTACGTGTACTGTGCTAGACTAACTGAGACTTGTCATGGCACTTGTATACTGTTGCTCTCTCGATGGTCTGATTGCTTCTATTGTTCTCCTCATTTGTACGTCGCTTTGGATAAAAGCGTCTGCTAAATGATTAAATGTAAATGTAAATGTATACATAAGGGATAATGCACGGCTAGCCAACCTGTTTCTCGTTGTGCAATAAACGATTTTAATGCACGACATGAAGGCAAGGGACCACCTGACGCGAAGTTCGTTAGCTCTAGCATTCTGCCCGCTTCAGACAGAGATGAAATAGTGCGGAGAGAGAGAGAGAGACACAGAGAGCGAGCGAGAGAGAGAGAGTTGCGTGTGTGAATTAGCCTACCTGCATCTGCACGTCACTACAAACAATGAAGATTTGAGTTTAGTTATTTAAACAGTCATTTTACCCCCCTCTTTGCTGATTAATATAATGTAGCGATCCAGTATCTAAGCTATTTTATTAATGAAAGTCGCTGGGCAGCGTTGACAAGTTTCTGTCCTCCTAAATGTTTGTGTGGGCTGCTTGATCTCACAAACCAAAATAATAGACATGATTTTCTCAGGCCATATGTAAAATCAGATGAATAAAGATTATTAAAATGAATAATAAATGAATAAATTACAGTTGATTACAATAATAGTTTAGTTTATTCCCCTCATTAGTAACAGTGTCCTCTGTGGATAATAAAGTTAATATTAGTCTTATATTAAAAATACTTAATTAACATTGTGATTTATCATCCCTGTTATAGTATTATTCATGTCAATTTTTTTTCACCATCTTTCCAAGTTCTGTAACTCAGGTCCAAAAGAAATGTAGTAAGAATATACAAAATGAACACCAAATACTTTTGTGATCTATTTCCATTTGTTATTTTCAAAAAGGAAATACTGACATGGATGTTTTCAGAGGTCACCTTTTTTAATTCCAATAGGAGAGATGGACTTATTTTTTCTTTATTATTATTATTTTGTGCTGTATTATTGGTTACTGTGTTATTTCCAATTAATTATGCCAATAATTATGCCAATTTTAACAAGCTATAAAAAATTATCTGTCGGGTATTTTGAGCTAAAACTTCACATACACACTCTGGGGACATCAGAGACTTATTTTTACATCTTGTAAAAAGGAGCATAATTTAAACAGTTGATTCATTCAGGAACGAAATTATGTTTTATTAACAAAGTTCAGGAGGAGCACGTTCAGATAATTAACCTAATTAACACGAGAGGAGAACAATCAGTAATCAACCCGTTAACAAGATAAGAGGTGTGTATATATACAACCCCAAATCAGAAAAAGTTGGGACAGTATGGAAAACGCAGATAAAAAAGAAAGTAGTGATTTCTAAATTTACTTTGACTTGTATTTCATTGCAGACAATATGAAACACAAAATATTTCATGTTTTTGTCTGGTCAACTTCATGTCATTTGTAAATATACATCCTTTCCTGTCATTCAGACCTGCAACACATTCCAAAAAAAGTTGGGACAGGAGCAATTTAGGGCTAGTAATGAGGTAAATTGTTAAATAATGATGTGATTTGAAACAGGTGATGTCAACAGGTGATTGTAATTATGATTTGGTACAAAAGCAGCATTCAAGAAAGGTCTAGTCCTTTAGAAGCAAAGATGGGCCGAGGATCGCCAGTTTGCCAACAAATACGTGAGAAAATTATTGAAATGTTTAAAAACAATGTTCCTCAAAGAAAGATGGGAAGAGATTTGGATATTTCACCTTCAACAGTGCATAACATATTAAAAGATTCAAGGAATCTGAGGAATTTTCAGTGCGTAAAGGACAAGGGCGCAAGCCTAAGCTGAACAACCGTGATCTCCGATCCCTCAGGCGGCACTGCATCAAGAATCGTCATTCATCTATAAGCGATATCACCACATGGGCTCAGGACTACTTTGGCAAACCTTTGTCAAGTACCACAATACGTAGTTACATCCACAAATGCCAGTTAAAACTGTACTGTGCCAAAAGGAAGCCCTATGTTAACAGTGTCCAGAAGCGCCGTCGACTTCTCTGGGCTCGGAGGCATCTGGGATGGACCATCACACAGTGGAAACGTGTACTGTGGTCAGATGAATCAGTATTTCAGGTATTTTTTGGGAGGAATGGACGCCGTGTGCTCCGGACCAAAGAAGAAAAGGATCATCCGGACTGTTACCAGCAACAAGTCCGAAAGCCAGGGTCTGTCATGGTGGGGGTTTGTGTCAGTGCCCTTGGCAAAGGTAACTTGCACTTCTGTGATGGCACCATTAATGCTGAAAAGTACATAGAGATATTGGAGCACAATATGCTGCCTTCAAGAAGACATCTTTTCCAGGACGTCCATGCATATTTCAACAAGACAATGCAAAACCACATTCTGCACACATTACAAAGTCCTGGCTGCGGAGGAAGAGGGTACGGGTACTTGACTGGCCTGCCTGCAGTCCCGACCTGTCTCCAATAGAGAATGTGTGGCGCATTTTGAAGCGCAAAATGCGACAACGAAGACCCGTACTGTTGCCCACCTTAAGACTTGTTTGCAGCAGGAATGGGACAAAATTACACCTCAAACACTTCATCACTTGGTGTCTTCAGTCCCTAAACGTCTTTTAAGTGTTTGTGAAAAGGGAATGGCAACATTACAAAGTGGTAAATGCTTTACTGTCCCAACTTTTTTTGGAATGTGTTGCAGGTCTGAATGACAGGAAAGGATGTATATTTACAAATGACATGAAGTTGACCAGACAAAACATGAAATATTTTGTTCATATTGTCTGCAATGAAATACAAGTCAAAGTAAATTTAGAAATCACTACTTTCTTTTTTTATTTGCGTTTTCCATACTGTCCCAAACTTTTTCTGATTTGGGGTTGTACACAGCAGACTTTACCTCTGTTCAGGGACAGTTTTCCAGCATCCCTCTGCCACCCCTTCTCCGCACTTACTACTATTCCTGTCCTAACCTGTAGGGAGGTACTCTGGTTCGGGCCAAAATTCCGAGCTCGGAGCCCTCCCCTCAGACAGCATGCCAAATACGCATAAAACTTATTCTATTTATTATTAAGTAAGTTGAGACTCATGAAACACTGTCATGTTGCTCAAACATAAAAAACTGTGCTATGGTGGCTGTGTTTGGAATTATTTTTGTCATCGAAAAATTTTAACAGACTGAATCACGAAGTGAAACAAAAAGCACTGTCAATGCGTGAGCGCACTAGTCTAATCTACTAGACTGCATGGCACTCTGTCTGTAGGACTGTTTTGTTTTGTTTTTGCAAAATACTGATAATGTCAAATCGCACATCTTTAAAATAACAATTACAATATTATCGCAGACCATACAGTATACATCGCACACCCTACACCACTGTCTTTTTGTCTAATTTGTGCAAAACCTTTTGCTAAACTGCCAAAGCTTCATTTTAAACCACCAATGCAATGATGCAAGTATTTACCTTACCTCTACATGTTTGCGAAGGGTTGATGTCAAGATTTTACAGTATAAGCTGCTAGTTTGGTCTCTCTATATGCAAACACAGCTTACACAGCATAATAGAGCAGAAATATGGCCAGGGGTTCACTTCATTTCCTTCGAGTTCAACTTCAGCAGAATACGACGGGGTTTCGTCTTCAGCTGGGTCTGCACCATAATGCCTGTCTTGTCCGTCTGCATCTTTCTTGTGATTTTAGCGCCAGTTTGTCCTCTGCCCATTATTTACTGCAGTAGTTCCCAGGGAGTGATTTTTTTACAATACTTCAAACAAAATATACTTAAGTAAAAGTACAGATTTTAAAAATTACTTTAACCTGTTAACCTGCACCCCCCATATGGGGAATCACAGCTGAAAATGACTAACTAACTTAAAAATGGTAACAGCTCCTGACTTCAGTGTGCCACACACACAATTGTGGTGTCTTTGGAAAGAAGACCCTTTGGCCTTTACTATCCATCATCCAGAGTTGATGATGCTCAAAAATATAAAAAGTTATAGACACTGAAGTGCCTTGATAAAAATTGTACCACACTGAATTTTTTTTTTATTTCATATAAAAATACATGAAATCAGTCCTGGAGAAATCCAGAAAAGTAATGGGTTGAAAGTCACATGTCTCATGAGTTTATATTTCAAATCTGAAGAAAGATACCATGAAAAATGAGATTCCTGCAGACATTTTTCTAGTCCCCACCCCCCCCCCCGTTGAGAAAAAATATACCAAATTATTGAAGATGTTCTACTACAAACTATTTAGTCATGTAATACTCCACTGCAGTTTTGCTTTTTTCAATTATAAAACTGTAATACAGAATCTATAGACATCGTATCATTGATTTATTTGAGCACAAGAATAATACCATTATAATAATTTTTTCTGAGTGTTGAAAAAAAAACAATAATAATAAAAAAAAATAACTTAATTACATACTGATTTCCTGACATTCAGATGCTTTCCTGCTCATACATTAGGTAATCACATGCTGACGATCATTCATACAGATGCTAATCACACTGATGGCTGCCCAATATAGTCAATATTCACATTATAATGGCCTTTTATATAGACTGCATTCACACTGATATCTGTGAACAGTCAGTAATTACATGCTGATTATCAGCCATAGAGATGTTAATCACACAGATACAGGCACATTCTCCACAAAACACGCAAACATATATGAAAACTGCTGAAGAAGAAAAAAAAGAAATGTTTTTTGTGCTAAAAAGATCGCTAAGTTACGCCCCATCAGACGACAGGTGCGTCACAGCGTGCGTCATCGTGCGCGCGGCGCGAGAGGAGCGCCAGAATTCAAATAAACAATCTTCCGTGTATCTTTGACTTTTTTTTTTTTGGATGATTTCATTCTGTTTGGGACATTGTCTGCTACAAAATCATGCTGTTTTTTTACCACCAAGACGCTGTTTTTGAGTGTAATTTGTTCCATAACGGACACAAACAATAACTCTCCCTGAAGAGATGAGACGTAAACAAAGGATTAACGATCTAAATTACAGCGTTGTTGTTTCTTTGGACTAAAAGTGCTCGATGGAATGTTGTTCACTGGACCCTTATCTTTCAAATGAAACCAGGATTTACAGCAGTGGATACGTTTGAGTGTCGTTATCAGGATGAATATGGTATGTACTGCGGGGTTTTTTTCTACATGTTTTGGTGTACTGCTTACACAAATTTAGCAAATACATTCCGTATAAGCTTTCTATCGAAAAACAGCGATCTGTCGTCGATGTTAGAGGCTTAGACCTTCAAAATGATATATAGTTTGTCAAGATTCATTTTGTCCTGTTTTACTTTATCTGTTTGAAAACAATGACGTGTGCAAACAAAGAGCTCTCAGTGCGCCCGCGTCCTGGTGCAGGTTAACAGGTTTTAAAAAGTAGAAATACACAAAAAAGCTACAGTTCATGAATAAATGTAATTTGTTACTTTCCACCTCTGGTGATAGGCCATTTTCATGTGATCAATGTGGAAAGCGCTTCAAACATAAAGCATCATCAAGATTGGTGCGTTTTACATGTCGTTAGTGTGGAATGAGTTTAATAGACCCAAATCACCTCAGGAATCATGTAATAATAACCCACACTGGAGAGAATCCTTAAATGTGCGATCACTGTGGAAAGGCTTGCACAAACAAAACATCCCTAAAGATTCACAAGATAATTCACACTGGAGAGAAACCGTTCACCTGCTTTGAGTGTGGACAGAGTTTCACATTTAAATCAAGCCTTCAGGCTCACATGAGACTTCACAATGGCTACGTTTACATGCACCAATGTTCGTCAATCCGAATGAATAGAATCCGATTGCAGATCTGTTTACATGTACACTAAACACTGTAATCTGATTCAAATATCCGTTTATATGTGTTTTATATACATTCCAATCACATATCAATCACACTTGTGGAGACAGCATGGACGTGACTCCAACAGAGCTCATCGTTATTTTTGCCCTGTTGGCATACACATTCATGAATCAGCAACAGCAACTGTCGTTACTCTGCCAACGAAGAAGAATACAAGCAGCTTTACAACATCCTGTGTGGCTTCATCACATTACTCTGATGCCCATTCCTCCGCCATTAACCCGCCATCTCTGGATGAAGATACGGAGTCAAGAATGGTGGGAAAGAGTTGTTCTGAAGAAGTTTTCAGATTCGAAATGGAAACAAAATTTTCGAATGACACAACGTTCATTTTTTGCTCTATGTTCTGTCATGAGCCCCGCGGAGTGCACAGTGCGTGCCCCCATTCCCTTAATAATGCGTGTTGCCGTTGCCTTGTACAAACTAGGATCTTGCGCCGAGTATCAAGTGATTGCCAATCAGTTTGGAATCCATAAAAGCACTGTGAAAAAGTGTGTCCATCTCTTCTGCAAGGCAATGCTCAAATCGGCAATAAAAACTATGATTAAAGTACCTAATGAAGAAGAGGCATCAGAGTATGCCCAACGTTTCGAGGAGAGGTACCACATCCCCCAAATTATGGGGCCAATCGATGGAACTCACATTCCGATCCTACCACCCTCTGATGGATATAAAGACTTCGTGAATAGGAAAGGATGGCCCTCCTACATGCTTCAAGCCGTTGTAGATGGCCAAGGCTGGTGAGACAATTTTTTTTATGTACATTTTATACACGCACAGAAACATCTGGTTTACTATCTTTGTGGGGGCTGTCCTGTGGTGTAAGTTTTTTTATATATATATATACTGTACAAACTATATATTCCCCAATAAAATGCAGAATACTTTCTGCATTGTTACATTCTCAAAAGACTCATTCTGTATGATTTATAAACATTTTCCCCATGTTGACACAAGTCTATGGGCATTCAGGTTCAAGGGCCCACTGGGATAGAAAACGGTACACACACACAAACACACACCCATGTTGCTAACAGTTAGAATCAATATAGTTTATTTAGCATGAATTCATCTTAATTAGTAAACGCCAGTACCATTATTCATGTGCAATGACTGTTGTAACATTTCAAATTTCACAATTATTCGTTGAATTACTAAATTTTTTAAGGTGAGTGGTTGCAATCCGTTTATTTAAACTACATTTAAATAAACGAATTTAGTCGGCTAACTTTCAAAAATATATATTTTTTTAATGTATCTAAAATAAATAGTTTGCAACCACTTACCTTAAAAATTTAGTATAATTTAACTGTTTGATTTAAAAAAAAAAAAACTACACTGAACAAAAATATGCACATTTTAGAGTGGCCTTTTATTGTGGCCAGCCTAAGGCACGCCTGTGCAATAATCATGCTGTCTAATGAGCATCTTGATATGCCACACCTGTGAAGTGGATGGATTATCTCGGCAAAGGAGAAGTGCTCACTAACACAGATTTAGACAGATTTGTGAACAATATTTGAGAGAAATAGGCCTTCTGTCTACATAGAAAAAGTCTTAGATCTTTGAGTTCAGCTCATGAAAAATTGGGGGGCAAAAACAAAAGTGTTGCGTTTATATTTTTGTTCAGTGTATAATGATGACTTATTTTCTAGGCTGTGAAAAACGTAGAGGGAGAAGACCTCAGGCTAATGGTTGTTGGAGATCCTGCTTATCCCTTACATGACTGGTTGATCAAGGGGTACACAAATTCTCCCAATCTTACACCAGAGCAGGAATCATTCAATGTCTACCTCAGTTCACTCAGGGTAGGTGTAGAGATGGCATTCGGCAAGCTGAAGTCAAGGTGGCGAGTGCTCCTTAAAAAAAAGTGACTTTCACTTCTCCTTTGCACTGACGATGATAGCTACATGCTGTGCACTGCACAACTTCTGTGAGAAGCAAAATGATGGGGTGAATTTAAACTGGTTAAACGACATTTGTGAGACTGACCAACTCTACCCTCAGCCTACCCAACCTGTTAATGCTTCTGTCGGCACAAATGGCAAGAATGCAAGAGAAGCACTGACCAAGTATTTGGCCCGTCATTTTCCCCTTCGCCAAGGTCACCTACACTGAAAACAGACACCTCCAAAAAGAGGACATTACTGCGTATTCACTATTTTTACTTAAAAAAAGAAAAAACATCCACACTCTCTGGTCATGAGTACTTATCAAATCAAATAACAAAAACACCTTAAGAGTGAACAAACCATTTATTGTAAATTTTGTACAGTTCTGCCCTGTATTTTCTTTTCGAACACTTTCAAAAAATATTTTATTAAACATAAACTGCAGTACGACACATCACAAAAATAGAAACCACTGTGTACAGTACTGTTACCTATTTCTTATCTACATTCTATAATCTTCTGCATTTCAATAAAGCAAACTTAAAGTGCTTATCACAAAGATATGTGTGATCTGTGTAAACATGTTTCAAATTTAAACAAAACTGCAGCTCAAACAAAATGTTAAACAAAATAACTGTACTGAAATAAACATTTTACAAAAGGAATGTATGTTTTCTTATGTTATAGCTGAATTATCACAAATTCATAAAGGTGTACATGTTTGTAGTGCCAGCGTTGGGTGGAGTGTTTTGTGAAGAATGACCCCTGGTCTCTGCGTATGAGTGCTGCATTTGGGGATGGGGGTGGAATGTCGGGATACGAAGTGTCTGCATGCGTGGTGCTGATGTTTGGTGTAAGATGCCACTAAGACCTGAAAGCAGGGCCGTGCAGAGACCTTTGGAGGGGCAGGTGCTTAAAGTATAAAAGGGGCACATGAACACGGCTTCAGTATATTTATTTATTTCATATAAAATGTGCTCCTTGCTGATATGTGTATCGAAATGGATGCTTCTGTATTCTGTATCTGTAAAGACCATTTTAAGTTTAAATGTTAAAGACATTTTTTGCACCTCTTAATTACTCTGGAATGATATTATTATTGTTGTTGTTGTTGTTGTTGTTGTTGTTGTTATTGTGTTTACAGGGTATGGTGGTTTTGCTGTTGTAAACACTACTGTTGTTGTTGTAGAAAAAAATATACCTGTCTTATTTAAAATAGAATTCTATTCTAATCCTGTTCTGAATTTATTCATTTTTTGAATAATGATTAAAAACAGGATTGATAAGTATAATTCGGAGGACGAGAAAATCAGTATAAGCCTGTTTTAAGAGTGTTGTGATAATTATTTTTAAGGCACTTTGTTTTTTTAAATAAATACTGTAATAATATTGGTTCAAAGTATGAATAGTTTTTAGTCAGATAACATAAAAAAGGCAAGGCATCTCGACACACTTTAAACTTTTCCCAATTAAACAGCAAGAACGAAAGAGAACAAGCACCTTTGTTTGTATTGCTGTGTGTAGAACTATGTTAGCTGCATTTTTATATTTAATATTAATTTTAATAAAATGTAAATTCATCCCCAGCACTTTATTCAAGCTCGAGCAGGTGTTTTCACATTGAGGTTTCTAGATTTAAATTAAAGAGACATGACCTGACGTTTTATTCATTTCCAAAATGAGGAGATGTGAATATCAGGAGAGCTGAACACTCTCGTGCAGTGCATTCATACTCGAAGTCAGAGGGCGCTCTCGCGCAGAAACTTTTGACGTGCAGGAAAGCTGAGTTGAATAAAAAGCAGAAACGTTTTTAAATATATGGTTTATGTGTTTTTCAAGTTATCTTCAGGTAATAAATAAATCAACTATATGAAAAATGCAGTACTGATTTTCTTTTGTTATCAACATTTCTTTTTTTTTCACACATAACATCCAAAACAAATTGCAGTACTGATTGACATAATTTAGTATAGAAACTATAAAATATATTTCTTGAATTATTCTGTGATAAAAATGGGAAAAGGGTGTTCGTAGTAGCCTTTATAAACCAATCATAAAATTGTCATTAGGAAAACATTGAACAAAAATATTGTAGCCTCTTGCTGCAGCTAAAGTGCTTCCACAGGCTACACACAGCAAAATAAACAACAGCTGTGCATGATCTCTTCACGCTGTTCTCGTAAAATAATAATTCAATAATAATTACAAGCACACTGCTCCGCTGAGAACTCCACTTACCGGCAGCCGCGGACGTTATTAAAGGCATCCTAAAGGTGTCTGAAGGTGAGGGATCGTCCCGGATGAGATCGTCAGGTGAAAGGTCATCATGTGGATAATTTAATTTACGGCTAAACTATTATTAATTAATTTTACTAATAGTTAGATTGGGCAGGCCTTCACAAAAGGGCATTTAATTACAAAAAACAAAACAAAATAATTGCCTTGACAAAAGGGCACTTTGGGCATCAAGGGGAAAAGGGGCAGGTGCTCAAGCACCCCCCCCCCCCCTCCCTCCCTCCCTCCCTCCCTCCCTCCCTCTGCACGTGCCTGCCTGAAAGCAGTTGTCCCACAAGCCGTTCATTTGATCTGGAATGTTCCTCCACTAGTGTCACAAGGAGTCTCTCTTCATGTTTCTGGTTTCTTTGCAGTTGCTGTTCCATCCACACATTTTGAGTTTCCTGCATCTTTTCCAGAAAGGACTGCTGCTCAGATGACCACATGTGTATAGCTTTTTCATAGCGGGAAGTTATTCTTGATGTAGGGTCATTCTTCAATTGACCTATCGGTAAGCCCCTCCCCTCGAACGCAGACTAGCCAATGGCAGTTGAGTATCAGTTGCATGGGGAGCGGAACGCGGACATCTTTAGTTTCAGCGCCATAGAGAAACATTGGAAGATGTGACGCTCGCATCGATTTTATGGGGTTTATGCTTAAAAAATGGAAAAAACGATGTGCCTGTGGTACTTGTAACACTGATTCAAGGTATCCTGAGAGGATGGGCAATATAATTTATTTTATTACATTTCCTGAATCCAAACAAAACAGAGCAAAATGTCCCGAAGTATTCAACCCCAATACAAATGAAGACAAAAACGTTAATTTTCTGTTTGTCATACACTCATTAAGTTACCATTTTCATCTGCTCAAGCAGAACATTAATGTTATCTTGTGTTTTAGCAAGGTATCTCTGGCTAAAACTAGCTAACGTTAAAGTTAGTGAGTCCATGCTAACGTACAAACCTAAATAGCGGACTGTTCTCGCGTCTTGTACAGTGTAGGTCAAAAACACATAAACGAAGGTCTACATTTCACTGCCTCTCCATATTAAACTGGTTAAGTGTACATTAATTTAATCGTACCCTGCGATACATGAACAGTGTTGATCCTGCATGTTGTTATCCACGATCGTGATGAATGTAATATGAGACTTCTCCCGCTTACATTGTGATCTGTAAACCCTCGCTTCCAGTTACCCACCGTATTTATTTTTAAATATTTTATAAATCCCTCCATGGAATATTTAATTCCCATTTGGTGGCCTTCTGTGTCCAAAATTGTGCAAAAACATAGTGGGACAAGGTTTTTACTGCAGCTGTCATTGTAAGACAGTGAGCAACTCCATTTGTTTGTCCGAGGTAGCAACGGTAACTAAGGGGGGCGGGGCTTACGGATAGGTCAATTGCGGTGGCAAGTGGTGTCCCTCTACTTTACAACAGTTGAAATAAACTTTAAATACCAATAAATTATAAGATGTTTGCATGTTTGTATTCTGTAGGGCAGTGGTTCTCAACCTTTTTTACTCCAAGGGCCCCCTCCTCTCCAAGTCAATACTTCAAGCCCCCCCAACCACCCTTTCTATTTACAAACCCGATTCCAAAAAAGTTGGGACACTGTACAGATTGTGAATAAAAACAGAATGCAATGATGTGGAAGTTTCAAATTTCAATATTTTATTCAGAATACAACATAGATGACATATCAAATGTTTAAACTGAGAAAATTTATAATTTTAAGGGAAAAATAAGTTGATTTTAAATTTCATGGCATCAACACATCTCAAAAAAGTTGGGACAAGGCCATGTTTACCACTGTGTGGCATCCCCTCTTCTTTTTATAACAGTCTGCAAACGTCTGGGGACTGAGGAGACAAGTTGCTCAAGTTTAGGAATAGGAATGTTGTCCCATTCTTGTCTAATACAGGCTTCTAGTTGCTCAACTGTCTTAGGTCTTCTTTGTCGCATCTTCCTCTTTATGATGCGCCAAATGTTTTCTATGGGTGAAAGATCTGGACTGCAGGCTGGCCATTTCAGTACCCGGATCCTTCTTCTACGCAGCCATGATGTTGTAATTGATGCAGTATGTGGTCTGGCATTGTCATGTTGGAAAATGCAAGGTCTTCCCTGAAAGAGACGACGTCTGGATGGGAGCATATGTTGTTCTAGAACTTGGATATACCTTTCAGCATTGATGGTGCCTTTCCAGATGTGTAAGCTGCCCATGCCACACGCACTCATGCAACCCCATACCATCAGAGATGCAGGCTTCTGAACTGAGCGCTGATAACAACTTGGGTTGTCCTTGTCCTCTTTAGTCCGGATGACATGGCGTCCCAGTTTTCCAAAAAGAACTTCAAATTTTGATTCGGCTGACCACAGAACAGTTTTCCCACTTTGCCACAGTCCATTTTAAATGAGCCTTGGCCCAGAGAAAACGCCTGCGCCTCTGGATCATGTTTAGATATGGCTTCTTTTTTGACCTATAGAGTTTTAGCCGGCAACGGCGAATGGCACGGTGGATTGTGTTCACCGACAATGTTTTCTGGAAGTACTCCTGAGCCCATGTTGTGATTTCCATTACAGTAGCATTCCTGTATGTGATGCAGTGCCGTCTAAGGGCCCGAAGATCACGGGCATCCAGTATGGTTTTCCGACCTTGACCCTTACGCACAGAGATTGTTCCAGATTCTCTGAATCTTTGGATGATATTATGCACTGTAGATGATGATAACTCTTTGCAATTTTTCTCTGAGAAACTCCTTTCTGATATTGCTCCACTATTTTTCGCCGCAGCATTGGGGGAATTGGTGATCCTCTTCCCATCTTGACTTCTGAGAGACACTGCCACTCTGAGAGGCTCTTTTTATACCCAATCATGTTGCCAATTGACCTAATAAGTTGCAAATTGGTCCTCCAGCTGTTCCTTATATGTACATTTAACTTTTCTGGCCTCTTATTGCTACCTGTCCCAACTTTTTTGGAATGTGTAACTCTCATGAAATCCAAAATGAGCCAATATTTGGCATGACATTTCAAAATGTCTCACTTTCAACATTTGATATGTTATCTATATTCTATTGTGAATAAAATATAAGTTTATGAGATTTGTAAATTATTGCATTCCTTTTTTATTCACAATTTGTACAGTGTCCCAACTTTTTTGGAATCGGGTTTGTAAAAAAAAAAAAAGTATTCTATTACCTTTTAATTCCATGTAATTATTTTTAAACTAAACAAATTCAAGACTTAAACAGTTTTATATTTGCAAAATTACTTAGCAAGAATGTCACTGCAGATATTCTTTACAGCTTAAAAGTACGTGAAGCTAGATTATACCGTAACTTTAACAAATAAGCACAAGTCAACCTGCCATACCAAAAAAGACCACAGGGAGACGCCATATAGCCACTATACGGATCTATTCAGAATCATTAAACACACCAAAATACAAACGAAAAATGAAACCATTCTAAATGTGTGCAAACTCAGCGATCTGAAGGCGGCTCGATGTCATCAGTCAGCAGCCAGGTCCTCTGTCATCACTGATCCTCACAAACTTCTCCAAAACATACTTCTTCGGTGAGCATCCATTACAAAACACTCGCTGTACATTAATTTTGACAGCAATGTGAATATACTGAACTGTGTTCAAGCAAAAATACAATGTTTTAGATGTGCCAAGAGCACACATACATGATTTGTTTGCGCATCAATAATAACGGATAAACACGCGCATAATGCACGACTCCTGTATGTCACTATAATCGCCTTTACCTTGATTACAATCGTCATTCACCAAAACCTTGCTAGTGCAATTCTTTTATCCAGCCAAGAGCTGTAGTTTGCGTATTATATGCTCATGCAGTGCTCGGGTGTTTTGAGCCACTGTTCAGTCTGTATTTCACACAGCGCGATGAGAAACGGCTCGAGCTGCTCCGAAACACAGAATAATATCACAGAATACATACGGGAGAGGTGGTGCTGCTATTTTTTCATCTTATTTTTTTAATATTAATCATAAAATTTGTGAATTGAATATAAATATACTTATAGTCTTAAGTTACCTCACGCCGCCCCTGGAGGATCACTGCGCCCCGATTTGATTTGTGCACCATTAATAGTTACACCATACCTTAGAGAGGTATCATGGAATGTAATTGCAACAATATAACATTTTAAAAATTTTTGGTTATAATGTGAATATAGATTTTATTTAACATGTACAATTTTATTAAATTGTTTTAAAAAAATACATATTTTGTTATATTTAAGAAAAAAGTTGTGTCCCCCAAATTCATGTCCGTGGTGTTACCACAATGGATTTTGCCCCTTTAAGAAAAGGGGGAAATTTATTTGGACTACTTCCTGTGTGTAAAGGTCACTGCAGGTGCTGGTTGATCTGAGGGGTGCATGGGGAGTACATTCTTTCTTATTAATTTTCTTAAATTTAGCTAAATTTCTGACAATTTCATGTGCCGCACTTTATTAGTGTCTGTGGTGTTATGTTGATAACTTGCATATTTTACATATTTTAATCAAAAGTTTGATAAATACATACTTATTAATATATTAGTATTAGTGCTGTCAAAGTTAACGCGTTAACGCAAATTCATTTTAACGGCACTAATTTTGTTAACGCAGCGCGTATTTTCTGTTTGACCCATGGCCCAACCCGTAGTTGGAGAAATGGAGATGCACAGTGTTGCCAACTTAGCAACATTGCAGACCCCTTTAGCGACTTTTTTCCCTTCAAAAAAGCGCCGAGACCTAGTTTCTGAGAATCGCCGTACTGCCGCGCGAGTGCGAGGTCTTGCTCTCCCAGCGCGCGCACACCTCTCTCATCACCAAAAACTCATCACCAAACACCAATGACTTGTACATACACTATATAGACAAAAGTATTGGCACCCCCTTCTTTAGAACAGAAAAATGCACTTCCAAATCTGTGGCAACAACAATGGGAACATAATTCATGTATTTAAAAATTGTATTTCCATCTCTGTTGCAACAGTTTTGGAAGTGTCTAAAATGACTGTACCCATATGTACAAGTCATTGGTGTTTGGTGATGAGTTTTTGGCTCAAGGTCTGCATTTACAGTCACACCAGAGGTGTTAAACTGGGATTAGGACTTGGTTTTATGCAGAGCAGTCAAGTTCTTCCACACTGACTGAATCAATCATTTTCTTTTTGAACCTTGTCTTATACACAGAGGCATTGTCATGTTAGAATAGAAAAGAGTCCAAACTGTTGCTATAATATTAGAAGCACACAATTTCCTAGAATATCATTATATACTTTAACATTACGATTTGTACTCATAGAAATTACTAAAGTAGTCAAACCTGTTCATTAGAAGGGGGCGACCCAATACTTTTGGCAATATAGTGTACATTTGCATAAAGCATCCATATTTGTCCATGCCCATGTTGATTAGAGTATTAAAAATTTGAAAAGTATTAATTTAAGGTATATTTAGTACAAATAAAAATGTGCGATTAATCGCGAGTTAACTCATGAAAAATCATGCGATTAATCGCGATTAAAATAATAATAATAATAATCGATTGACAGCCCTAATTAATATTAAAATATCTTGAAATCATCATTATGGCAGCCTCCATTTTAGAAAAGTCTGGATTTAGGCTGATTTGTCTGTGGTGTTACTGTCTTTGTGGTAACACCACAGAGCCTGTACAGTAACTTGCAATATAAAGTCTGTGGTATTATATTACGTCTGTGGTGTTACTTCAAACATAAGTGGCTGTGTCACCAGTATTTGATTGAAATTATTTAAAAATCAAAATGTTCTTAAGCTTTCGTTTTAATGGATATAGCATATTAAACTAATTTTAAATGCATAGCAATATATTTTATACAGCGGATCTCATGTTATGAGAATTTTTTTAGCGAGAACAATGATAAATGATGCACACTTACTTCGATATTATGGCAGACACTGCTGGACTTGGTGGTCGAACGGTCCATTGTCCGGTTTGAATAATAGCTGCGGTTGTACAGAGGTGTTGATGTCCTTGTGAAGGCATCTCCACAACATTATGAAAAATACCACTGTATTTGAAGGATAAAACTTGGGGGGACGGTAAGATTTGCCTGTTTCCTTTTTAAAATACTTTGTCAGTGACGCGGGAGTCAGACAATTGTATGTACACTGCAATAAATGGCTTACCTGTTTCCACTAAAAATAGCTAAAAGATATTCACCTTTTCAGCAAAACTACATACATTTTATTTGAGTTGTTTAAAACTATTGAAATACTATTTGGTCAGTGGAAAGAATGAGGGCAACTATATTCTAAAATAGGCTATTTATCTGAGAACTAAACAGTTTTGTTTTTATGGATCTTTTGATATATTCTAAAACATTCTGGATGATTTCGGCAATAAAAATTAATGTGGCACAAATGGCATTTAGTCCATATCTCATATTTCCTTAACGTCTTGTACCTTTGACGGTGTTAAACATGGTGTCACATGGATGGGAATATGCATGGAAATTATATGCAGATGAGGTTATGCATCGTAAAACTAGGCATTGTAAGCTTCATACAGTATATGGTGATTTCTGGGAGGAGTCGGGGTGGAGATGCACGTATGCACAATCTTCCCCTGACTGGGATTTATAAAGGGATTTTTGCGCAGGTTCTGGCGTACACATGGTTTTATAAATCTGAAAACTTTTGTGCGTACGCAAAATCTAGCTTTTGTGCGTATGTACACTTTTAGGATGAAATCTTTTTTTTAATCAGGTTCTCATGTTTGTTTAGTTATTTCACTTTAATGTCAATGTAAAAATCCTATTCAATTCCATTAAGGTGAAATTACTAAACCTAAACATAGGAGCCTGATAAAAATGCTAATTTTAGAAGAAATTTTCAGATGGTATGTAGTGGCTTTTGCATCTGAACTCTTCAAATGTAAATGTTAAATGAAAATGTTGAATCATGCAAGTAAAACGCTAATTAATCTTATAATAATAAAAGTATATAGGCAACTTACTTTCTCTTTCGTGGCCCCTGTAAAGAGGTCTATTCACATAAACCTGAGGTGGTTTCACTGGAAGACGCCATAGAAGCTTCATCAAATGGGCTGTCTATATTGTCCTCAGAGTATGAATCTTCTGAATGAAGAATACACAGTCAAATTTAGTTTGTCAGATGTTTCTAAATGTACATCAGACATGCATGAACACACACGCGCAAACTTAAAGTGCGCACTTTAACTTGATACCACCAACATCGAAAATCCCACTAGGTGAATAATATGGATTGTTTACATGTTTTAACATACGGGACAACTGTCAAGATAATCTCATTAATACCTAATGCATCGTACAATTTTTACTATGCTTTGAAGTAAAACTGCACCGACTCTCCAGACCAGCAATAAAAATGCAAATGGGACATTAAACAGAGACAAAGAAAGTTTTTCCTGCTCAAAATCCATGCCTCTGTTTGGCTATTCCACCCAAAAGCTAGGTGTGGCCAGGAACTATCAAAAGTCTCTAAATCCAACTATTAAAGGCTCAAAAACTCTTCTTCTTGGGACGGACATGCTCCGAGATGCTCCAGAACTCTCCTCTTGAGTTTAACCTTCTGGCAGTTTTACCTTCAAGTAACTTTGTGACTCGCGGTGGACCTTCCTATCTTCAGAAGAACCAGAGGAAAATCTTCAGCTCACTCCCAAAGAAATCATCAAGAACCCCTTGTCTACCGCATCAGGACTCTTATTCAGCAACAAAACCAATGCCAGTAACCGTTTACAACTATTTAGATGCGTGTTTAAGTTTGAGCCCCCTTTTAAGGTGAATTTTGATTCTCTGATGATTCTCATTAGCTTGTGGTTGATTGATGTGAAACACTGCCATTCTTTTGCTCTTCTCTCTCTCTTCCTTACTTTCCTTCATTCTGTATATATGTGTTTTGTTTAATTTAGTTGTATGTTGGCTATAATCCCATTTATTAAACCCCTTATATTCACAATTGATTGTCTCTGTGTCCTGCTCACGATTCGAAGTCACTGAATGCTGTTCCTTGTTACATGCTAAACTACTGTTAGTACTGTATAAAGTAGGAAAGCTATTGTTCTTTGGCCAGGAAAATAATCTTTCCTAGAATTGATAAATAATTATATTGTCTGCTCGGTGGATGGACAGATCAAATAATTGTAATATCGATTCTGCTACAGTTAATTCTAAGATCTAATCTAAATATTTATTAGTAATTATAACCAGTTATAATTAATTATAAATATTCCCCTTTTGAGCTAATTTGCTACAACGGGTTGCTACCACTTTTACCATTCTGTGATTTAGCCTTGAAGAACGCCATTTCTGTCAGGACCACTATCGTCAAAATGATAGATACTTAGCATAAAGTTTGGTTTGGCGGTATGGTTCTGTTCTGTGCAAAAACTCCCTGCCCATCCATACAGCCCGTCATGAATGAGCAGGGAGAGCAGCAATAATAATAACCCCCCGAGGGTTAACAGAACAGAACAGAACAAAGCAGATATCATTAATGTACTTAATGATATTTAAGTGTATAATTATTCAAGAAAAGAGTCTGATTTAGCAAGAAATATCAGAAAGCCAAGTCCTGACTGCGAAAGGAGGAGTTGGGGATGGAGGAGGGTGATTTGCTCCTGAGCAAGCGGGAAAAGCTGCTGATTAATACTGAATAGAGCTTATATAGGAATGCCGCGATAGGTGTCGTATTCCTATAGGTAGATGTGATCAGCTGAGAATCAGCTGATGCAAGCTTGACTCACGTGACCTGCCAGAACTAACGCTAACGCTCAATTTCTGTCAGGACCACTATCGTCAAAATGATAGATACTTAGCATAAAGTTTGGTTTGGCGGTATGGTTCTGTTCTGTGCAAAAACTCCCTGCCCTCATGCTCATGAATGCTCTCCCTGCTCATTCATGAGCAGGGAGAGCAGCAATAATAATAACCCCCCCAACACAAACGATAGGCCAGAACCGCCCGACACAACGATAGGCCAGAACCGCCCAAACCACAACTGATGGCATTCTGAAAGAAGCATATCCTTCTGAAATAGCAGAGACTGGGGCAGCGGCCCCTTACAGAAGCAGTGAAGGGGTGCTCTTCTTTATAAGCAGCTAAGAAGAGCAGCAAGCCCCTTTAATGCAATACCTGAAAAAGATGCAGAAACCCACTAAATTTGGCAGCCTAATCTACAGCAAACACAGCGTACTGCAGCCATAGGAGCGAGCAATGAATGGTTCAAAGATCGCAGGTTCTACCTGGCCTAAAGCTTCAGCATCTATTTAAAAACTATAAACGGCATATAACTCAAATCTACTCATCTATTTACAGGTGTCGTCTCCCATTGACATTGTGCTCGTTGCATTATGTGTCATCAATCTGACAACCCACGTGAGCGAAGACAAAAATCCTTACCAATACACTCGATAGATTTGCAACAAGCATGTTGCTTGCTTAAAAATCACAGAACTTGCAGTAGTCAGAGAAACTTAAGGAAATAGCAGTTCCAATAACTAGATGAGCCATAAGCAGCAAGCATATTTCAAGAACAATCAGATGGCCTAAACAGCTTCTTGCTGTTGCCAGTTTAACCAAGTATCTGCACTTGCAGTACAACCAATAGCTTAAAGCAACAAGCAGGTCTAGCAACAAGCATGATCCTGAGCACTAGATTAGCCCTAAAAAAAAACAAGAAAAATCCCAATACCCTAACAGCTTTAAGCAACGACCTTCTGAAATAGCATAGACTGGGGCAGCATGCCCTTTAAGAAGAGAAGCAGCGAAGGGGTGCTCTTCTTTATAAGCAGCTTGAGAAGAGCAGCAAGGCTCTTTAATTCAGTACCTGAAAAAAGATTAAAGATGCAGAAAAACCCACTATAATTGGCGGACGAGTTTGCAGCAGACGCAGCGCACTGCAGCCACAGAGCGAGCAAATTATCTGTTCGAATCGCAGATTCAACCTGCCTAAAGCTTCAGAATCTATTTAAACTATAACAACAGCATATAATGAATCAATAAATCAACTCTTCAGTTACAGGTTTGTCGCCTTCATTGTCATTTGCGCTCATAGCATTACGTGACCACAAACTGACAACCCACGTGAGCGTAGACAAATTCCTTACTTACTCTTATGCTTAATGCAACAATCTTGATGCTTGCTTAATCACAGCGTGCTGCAATAATCAGAGAAACTTAAAGAAATGGCATCCCCAATACCAGACAAGCCATTAGCAGAGAGCATATTTCAACAACAATCAGATTCCTTAAACAGCTTAACATTAGCTTCTTGCTGTTAAAGTTTACCGGGTACCAGCACTTGCAGTAACAACCAATCGCTTAAGCCACGAGCAGTTCTAGCACAAACATGATACCGAACACTAGATAAGCCTTAACAAGCGGCAAAATCCTGATACCCTGATAGCTTTAAGCAAGACCTTCAGAATAGCATAAACTGAGGCAGCATGCCGTTTACAGAAGGAGAGCATTAGTGAAGGGGTGCTCTTCTTTAATAAGCAGCATGCCCCTTTATGCCGTACAGCATTTGTGAATACCCAAATTTAGGCAATAGGCATGTTGGCTTATCCAGATAATCGTTGGCATAACCTGTAGTAGTGAAATCTACATACTGCACGTTGAGTATCGAGCACTTACCAATACACTATAGCTTAAGCAACAGTATATCACCGACTTAAACACAGCTGTGGAAAATAATAGAAGGATAAGTTAATGAGCAACATTCCCAACACTGAGCCTTAGGTAGCAACCCGTTTCATGTCAGACAGCCTAAAACAATCGATTTAAAACCAAGCCTCAGCTGTGGTAAGATTAACGGTAAGATTAACTGATTAACAGGTTACCTAAAACTTATAAAGGAAGCAATGAATAAAACGAGGAGGAATCACCCCAGTCCTCTGCCCCAGAAATGTAACAACCATTTACTTGACTAATCAACTTGTAGATTCAGCACACACTGCTGGTCAGCAGGAATCAAAAGGAATACAACTTACACTCAGAAGTTATCATCCAACAGACAACCATTTTTTTTTTTACCACAATCAAAAGATATTTTAAAAGAAACACCCAACAAGTCTGGAGCAGGGGAGACATGAACCTCTCCAAGCAGTGTTCACTATGCTCTTTTGTAGCGTCACCGTCTGCAGCACACTCTCTGATGAGCATCTGAACTGCCAAGCAAGCAGAGAGTGAGAGAGATAAGAGGGGGAGAGAGAGCACACACAGGGGAAACATTACCACACCCAAAGGGCAGGAAAACACACTAATGCATTTTAATAAAACACATACATCCTAGGGATGTAACAGTTAATATTACCAGCGTGTCAAAATACAACCAATACCCTAAAGCGACAGTGTGCCTAGTAAACATACTGAACAACTAGCCTTAAACAACGAGGAGATTTGACAATAACATATTTGCTATGTAGCATGAGCCATGAGAATGAAATGAGAACTTGGCTTATCTCGTGAAGACATCAGAAATGATTAAGGGTGAAAATAATAATATATATATATATATATATATATATTTTTTTTTTTTTTTTTTTTTTTTTTTTTTTTTTTTTTTTTTAGCTATTGAGTGAGGGATAATATAGCTTAACTGTCATCCCCGCTGTAATGCTAAGAGCGTTTTGGAAGCGCTATACCAGTTATTGATTTAAATTAAGAAAACAGGATTGCTTACAGAGAGAAGCTGAACGATGAATCAAAGAACGTTCCTTAAAACACGGAGAGTGATCGTACGATCATCCTAAACGTGTTTCGTGCATACTCATGCAAGAGCACATACAAGCGGATCAGAGATTATGAATTTGAATAAGTATTGAGCAGCAGTACAGCATATACTCTGCTGAAATACTTCGAATGACTTGTCATTGATATGAATATTTTTATTTATATAGAAGCCATTAAAACACGTGCTTCTGACGCCGCGTGCAGCTGAACAACCGCACACTCTCAGCTAATGAAAACATCCAACCTTAGGAATTACGCCGCTGAAACGGCGAACCACGGTTGAACGCATACAAGAGAATGCTTATTCATTTAACCTGTTCTTCTGTCCGTTACTATCGGCGTGTCCTCAGAGCGATTACATAGCCTACTCAAGATTGCATTTGCTCCAGCTGTATAAACAGAAGCGTGAAAGCTGCTGCAAATATCCTTAATATTTTGCTCCAGCAAACAATGCAAACTGCTAACATCACTTAGTTAATGCAATTGCAGACCACGCGATATACACAGCGATATGGATTAAATGAGCATTCACTTATCTTAGATGTTGATTTCAGATGTTCTGAAGCACGGTGCAAGAGTTTGATTTGCGAGCAGCGATGCGCAATTTGCTCCTGAGCAAGCGGGAAAAGCTGCTGATTAATACTGAATAGAGCTTATATAGGAATGCCGCGATAGGTGTCGTATTCCTATAGGTAGAAGTGATCAGCTGAGAATTAGCTGATGCAAGCTTGACTCACGTGACCTGCCAGAACTAATGCTAACGCTCAATTTTTAGTAACTTCCCAGCTAACACAGTTACGTCGTGACAATTGACAATAACATTTCTGTAATGTAAATTATAATAGAAATTACCTAAAAACACACTTTATTCATTTATTGAGTGTTAATTTGTTCACATACCAAGCCAACACATTTAGAACATTACTTATTGATTAACTATTATTTATAATAGTTTATAAATTAAGCAATAATACATACACACAGACACACTTTATTATTTTTTATTTAGTAAGTAATGTATGTATGTATACATGTAGGTAGGCATTTATTTATTTGCAGAAAGAAATAAGTTGTGTGAGGGAGGAGCAACTGTCACAAATATCTGGTGTTGATGTGATTCAATCCTGCTTCACTACCAAAAGCTAAATTTTAACAATATTACTATTAACAAAGAAGCATACAGAATTAAAAAAATAAAAACATTCAAAAAAGACGATATGTAAATGGAACAATATAGATATTCTATCTCTTCTTTATTATTTGGCACACCCAAAACATTAATAAGCAGTATTTGTACAATAAAATGAGAGTGTTGACTTTAAGGAGAATCTAGGATCTCATACTGTCCCCAGTTGTGGAGAAAACGTTTTCAGTCAGTGTTTAGGAGGCCTAAAAGCAGAGGTAGATGGTGAGAGCTGTGAGTGTGTCTTTCTTACCCCACCACGAGAGGGCAGGGTCTTCTGAAACCTCTGTAGACTGACACTTCACTCTTGATCTTTACATTTAGGGTCGTGCAGTGTTTTGCTGTGAAATGAGACTTCTCCTCAGCTCCCATGTGTTCCTCTGGAAAGAGTTCTTCTAGTGCACTCTGGACATCTTGGAGAAGATGGAATAGAAAATCTGTCATATTCTAAGGTTATGTATATATATATATATAGTATGACTAACCTAGGCTATTTACTCCTCTTCATCTTCTTTCTCATCCTCAGTCTGCACGGCCACTGACATCATCCAGTTTAAAGGCCTTATTAATGTCGCTTACATTTCAGCAGAAGGACCAGAGAAAGGCTGTGAAAAATGTAAATGTACATTACATTTAAATGAAAATTAAACTTATGAAGTTACACATTCCCAAATAACTTTTTGATAATAACTTACTTCGCTCATTGCTGCCACCTTCAAACTGAATCTCTAGCCTTCTTGGAAGTCTGTGACCTTTTCAATTTTCAAAATAAAATGTAAATATTGTAATGTGTATGTTGTACATCAAGTTATAGCATCATTTCTTTTTATGAAATACATTTTCATCATGCTGATATGAAGTAATTTTTAAGTCATACATTATGCTTGCTTATATTATTAATTATCTACCCTCTACAAGAAATTGAATTGTGAAATCCAGCCCTGTAGATTACCTGTTTTACCTCATGAGCCTTTTGCCCCGTGGTTTCAAAAAAGGCTGCTCGTATGGCAGTAGGACTAGGTTGACACTATTGATTTCCCAGTTTTAATAGATCTTCATTTTGATGAATTGAAAATTTTATTGATTCTTAAATCTCAAAATCGTTCTTTTGGTCAATGCTGTTTTCAGCTGATCCATGGACAAAATGTTACTAAACATTATTTATATCAGGGCTCCAATAATCACAACAGGCTTTGTGCTTTACTACTTCTGATAAGAAACATAGTCTCACTCTCAGCTTTCAAATTCTATCATGAAACTAACTCACTAAGTTCTGTTCTGTACTCGTTTACCCACCACCTGAGACTCAGGAAACATCAAGTGACGATCAGAAACACATTTACAGTATTTATTCAGCATTTAGTCAGTGACATTTCCCACACTAAGCTAGTAAATAATTAAGATTAATTATTTTCAAAAATGTTACCAACAAAGTTGTTGAGAATGAAAAATAATAATAATAGCATTTCAGTTCATTTCCATTCAGTTTTGACTTTATTTGACAAATGATAAAAGCCTTATTGATCTTCAAAAAGGAGGAGTGTCTCACAGGGGCGCAGACAGGATTTTTTAACTGGGGGGACCAAGCTGTCAGCAAATGATTTGAACTCAGTTACTTATTTTGCATAATTTGGGCTTTAACTAATGCTCAAGTAGTTACTTTGCGTAATTTGGGTTAATGATTTGCACTAAAAAGCCATTGGGGGGGAGTCTTATTTGAAATCATGGATAAACAACTATGAACAAAGGTAAACAAAGGCCTACCTGATCAACACTAACAATGCATGATCAGACTGTTATTTGTCTAGTATGCCAATCACCCACCAAAACTTAATGCCTTCTGCAAAATATGTTTTATTTAAACTAGGGCTGTCAATCGATTACAAAATTTAATCGCGATTTAATGCATGATTGTCATGCGTTAACTCGCAATTAATCGCACATTTTTATTTGTTCTAAATGTACCTTAAATTAATACTTTTCAAGTTTTTAATACTCTAATCAGCATGGGCATGGACAAATGTGGATGCTTTATGCAAATGTATGTTTATTATTATTGAAACCATAGTCAACATAAAGCATGAACAGTAGACATGTTTCAAAGGTCATAGATGTTTTTCAAAGAACTTGTTCATGTCTATTAGACACATGAAAAAATAAATTCCAGGTTCCCATTACTTCTCTTTCTTTGCACTGAGCAATTTACTTACACAACCCTGTTTACATTTTTGCACACAGGGCAACTCTTCTTCTGAACAGGCAAAATGTACATATTTTATTTATTATTACATTTGTTTCCCTCTCTGTGCCCACATACTGTATTTTGATGAAGCTAAATTCTCAATAAAACTGTTTTCATTGGTATATTTTACTGTTTCTGTTGTCAGACAACGGAATTAATATGAAATAGTGACTGAAACGCGACCCATTAAGACATAACCAGCTCTCCCTTCCAAGATGTTAATCTACACAAAAAATCATGATAATCTATATCCCTCTTATTTTGGTAAAATAATCAACATTTTGTAGATTCTGTAAGGTGTATGTAAACTTTTGACCTCAACTGTAAGTGACCACAACTGTCTACTTTTAGTCTCTTAAATTAAAGTTTTACCCTCTGTGCTTATTCCAGGAGGAATTGGGCGAGCCATACAACGCTGACACAAACACCTTTCCTGCTGAGATTTTCATCACGGACAACGTAACCACCACTATGAGTCCTACAAGCACTGAGGTTGTGATGAGATGATTTTCCAGTGTGTTGACATTCAGAGATACAGTCACAAGGTTTTAAAAAATATGTTGAATAAAAAAAGTTCTCAATTGTATAGCCAAAGTTGTGTATGTGTGGGTTTTTTTATGCATAAGTGTATTTTTTTATTTATTTAATAAAGTACCACTGCATCAAAATAATTGAGAAATTAAAAACATTGCATAGTGTGACGAGCGTTCCGAGCACTCATCAGCGTTGCCCTGGAGACGGACACGAATCACCTGCACCAGCTTATCACGGCTGGATCGGCCACACCTGACGCTCGTTTGCCCGCGGCCAGAGAGGCCCGTGAGGCCGGGAAACGGGGAGAAACGAATCTCCTAGATGCTGAGAACTAACGTGCTACCTCTCCTTTATTTCCAGAAACCAGCGTGTGACCGATCCAGCCCTGCCACAAGCACAGCACCGATCCACCACGCACCGGAACCCACTGGGAGAGCACCAGAGCACCTCAGCAAGCTTACCTTCACTTCTCCTCACTTCGTTTGTGAATAAATCCACCCTCCGGGGTATTTATTGAGCTCTCCTTGTCGTGTGATCCTTCCACCTCGCCACACTGGTGGAGAATGCGGGCATATTAGTGGAAGTTTTCACCGACAAGCGATCTCTCTTTCACTCACCGATCACCTGTTTCCCTTCTCTTCGACAGGCGGCTACTCCTCTCCAAAGGATGGAAGAACTCCTCAGGCAGCTGACGGAGGTCAGCCTGCGCCAGCAGCAAATTGTGGAACATCTTGCTACCCGCCAGGGCCAGGTTGAGCAAGAGCTCGTGGACCTCCACTCGGCCACCCGCCAGCGCGTTCCGTTACCGAACTCCCGAAGACAGTCTGCCCAACTGTTGCCGAAAATGACCGCCCACGACGACGTCGAGGCTTACCTCCAGATGTTTGAAAACACCGCCACCACGGAAGGGTGGGACCCGGAAGACTGGGCTCGCACACTGGCCCCTCTCCTCACCGGCGAAGCACAACGAGCTTTCTTCAGCCTGCCCACGGAGATGGCAGAGAGCTATGACAGCGTGAAGCGGGAAATCCTGGCCCGAGTAGGTCTCTCGCCGGTGTGCGCGGCCCAGTGTTTCCACGACTGGGTGTATCAGCTTCGACGTCCCGCACGAACTCAAGCCGCCGAACTCACTCGTCTGGCACAACACTGGCTGATGGACGGAGCACCCACGGCTGCCCAGGTAACGGAACGTGTCGTCGTCGATCGCCTCCTCCGAGCCTTACCCCGCACTCACCGCCAGGCGGTTGGCATGCGGAATCCCACCACCACGCTGGAGCTGGTAGAGGCGATCGAGCTGGCGGAGGCGTCCCATCGGCGCGAGGCTGGGGAGTGAGTGCCGCCGTTTGGTCCCCGAGCAACGCGCGCCGGAGGGCATCTCGCGTCCAATAGGCAGGACGGCGGCCCCCGAGCCACGGGACGAATCCATGCCCACAGCGCCCTCTCCTCCGAAAGCTCACCCGTGGTTGGCCGGCTGTGTATTGCACCAAGACCCCCCCGTGGGTGCCCCAGAGGCCGAGGTGAGGATTAACGGCCGACCGTTCCGAGCATTGCTTGATTCAGGCAGCGCCGTCAGTCTCATCCAAGTGAGGATTCTACCCCCCCGTCATGAGACCAAGACCCGGTTGCCGATTACCTGCGTGCACGGGGACACGCAACAGGTGCCCACTCGACGCGTGACTGTTTTGGCGGCCCCAGGATCTTGGCCCGTTGAAGTGGGCATCGTCCGGGATCTACCAGTGGCCGTGCTGCTAGGACGAGACTGGCCGGGGTTTGAGGCACTGTTGACTGCCGCCACACAGCCTGCCAGCCCGCGAGGGGGTCGCCGTGGACGGAAATCCACGAGGAAGTCCCATCACCGCCCCGTTCTCTTTTTTTTTTGTGATTAACATTTTTTATATTTTTTTCACACACAACAACATAACATCCACTCAAAACAAACAAAACAAAACAACAGACACATACTCCATGTTTTAAAAGTCCAATCAAAGGGGAGAGAGAGAGGGAGGGAAAAAGCAACAACAAAACAGGTCCTTCCTCCATACAATCACATATGCCAGAAAAAAGAATAAAGGAATAATAATATGCAATCCAATATGCCTCTCCACACACGTGCAGCGCACACCAGCTCTACATCATCGTCCTCCTCGCGGCCGCAAAACCAGCAAACAGCCTTCTCCTCTGCATTAAGTTTCAAGAAGACATACATTTGTATCAGCAAAGCAATCAGTCCGCAGTGAGGAAGACAAAACCAGGTCTACATGCGTCCACAGATCCATGACCACAGGACACAACCAAAACACATGAAGAAAAGTAAGACGCAGTGTTACACATCAGGGCACCAGAAACAGATTTACGGTGTAAGTATTCTAACACAGGTTCGTTTAACAGCAGAATTTAAGCCTGTCATATTCGGCAATAAAATATTTAGAGTATACATTAGATATTCACAATCTCAAAATTGTATTCAACAAATGAAAAGAAGCAATATCACTCCCATTCTGTAAATGACATGTAAACGTTAGTGTGCGTTATAGATATCAAAACACCTGGATGAAAAATCCCCTTAAAAACAAGGTAAAGTAAATAAAAGCATGAATATCTGTTGTAAAAAATAAAAGCAACACAGACAGAAATGACCAACAATTATAGACAAAAAACAATTCAGGCCGCACGTTACCGAGAACATAGGTCTGATTGAACAACAAACACTTGTGATGATCCGTGACTGAGCCACCTCAGCCCACAACGAGCCTCCCAAAAGGCTCACATAACCAAAACATTATTGTAATGAAACCTACTCTCCATTAGTCCCCTCCAGAAAAAAGAAAGACAAAAAAAGGGGGATTAGTCTTACCAGCAAAGGGACGATTGTATCGAATAAAAATAAAAAATACTATCCCATTTGGAGAGAGAAAAGAAGAAAAAATAAGAAATTGATCTAGCAATCATCCATATCTCTCCCGCCACCATCTCCTCCATACCGGTCACCAAGCCCCTCCCGTCGGATCGAAGAAAGGGCAGCCGCCGCCCTCCCGCTGCCCTGTGGATCCGCAGCAAATGTCCCACTCTGTGACAGGGATCCGACAAAATCCTCTGCTTTCTGAAGAGAATTGAAGCATCTCTGTTCACCCTCGTGCCATAGTTTAATTACCGCAGGATAAGCGAGGAAGGGCTGGAGACAAAGCGCCATCATCGATCTCAAAACCGGAACCAAGCTTTTTCTCTTGGCGGCTGTAACTGGACTAAAGTCAGGAAAAAATAGTAGCGTGACATTGTCCTGCGTGCATTTCACCGGATAGGCCTGCCGAGCACCCTTCAGAATCTCCAATCTGTCATGCCATCTCAGCACACGGAAGATGAGAGTACGTGGCCGATCTGAGTTTTTCCTTCCATCATACACGCGCCCGGTCAATCTCGATGTTACGACCCCTCAGAGAAGGTATCCACTTGGAAAGATTAATTCTCAGGAAACCAGCCACATCGGATCCCTCCATCCCCTCTGGTAACCCGACCAGCCGCACGTTATTTCTCCTGCTTTTATCCTCCATATCCGTCATCTTCTCAGTGAGTCGCTCTAGCTGATTTCTTAAGTCCGTGACTGCACTCCTATCCTCACGTGCAGTTGCCTGCACAGAATCAACGCGGTCACGTGTCTGCTTCACCGCAGCAGCCATGGCCTCAAACTCCTCTCTTAGCTCTTTAACAGAATTGTTAGTCGCTTGTATGTCCTCACTCAGTTTACGTAATGCTGGAATCAGCACAGAGTCCACAGCATCTCTCACTGCCGAAGTCACAACCGAATCCAAAGTGCTTTGCTGCTCTTTAAATGCCAGCTTGATACTGTTAGCAATAGCCTCGTCGATATCCTCTCTGGAGATGGTGGCATCCCTGAATTTTTCCTTTATTGGCGATTGCCCAATCTCTCTTTTCCGATCGCCTTTGACTGTTGAAGTATTCATAATGAGTCCGATGCAAAATGGTTCGAAATTTACTGACAGGATAATAAAATGTTTGGCAAAGTCAGCAGAGCGAAAGACTACGCGTGCATCGAGGTCGAAGGGTCACGTGATCTTTACCGCCCCGTTCTCTTGGCCTCCGACAGTGGGAGAGATGGTGAGTCCCCTTCCCATAGTAATAACGTGTTCTTTGATGTCTACCAACAGGTCTCGGGAGGGGGCTCATTTGGTCGAGCCCAGCGCGAGGATGAGCGGCTGAAACACTGCTGGTCACAAGTCTGTGTGATGGAGAGAAAAGATCTTCGGCCAAAACTCAGGGCAGCCTGAGTGAGTGGTCTGGAGCCCCGAGGCGGAGGAGGCATTCCAGCGGATCAAGAGCGCGCTGACGGAGGAACCGGTCCTGCGCACCCCCGATTTCGGCTGCCCCTTTCTGCTACAGACGGATGCCTCTGAGACGGGATTGGGAGCGGTCCTGTCGCAAGTCCAGGAAGGTGAGGAACATCCCATCTTGTTTATCAGCAGGAAGCTGACGCCAGCCGAGAAGAACTACGCGACGGTCGAGAAAGAGGCTCTGGCCATAAAATGGGCAGTCCTGGAGCTGCGGTACCATCTTCTGGGCCGTAAGTTTACGCTCCTGACGGACCACGCGCCCCTCCAATGGATGGCTAGGGCCAAGGACACCAACGCCAGGGTGACGCGATGGTTCCTCGCGCTCCAGGACTTTTGCTTCGTTGTCCGCCATCGGGCCGGAGCCTCCAACGCCAACGCGGACGGACTCTCTCGGATCTGGTCAGCATTCGCAGGTCTGTCAGGGGTCGCCACACCTGACGCTCGTTTGCCCGCGGCCAGATAAGCCGCGTGAGGCCGGGAAACGGGGAGAAACGAATCTCCTAGATGAGAACTAACGTGCTACCTCTCCTTTATTTCCAGAAACCAGCGTGTGACCGATCCAGCCCTGCCACAAGCACAGCACCGATCCACCACGCACCGGAACCCACTGGGAGAGCACCAGAGCACCTCAGCAAGCTTACCTTCACTTCTCCTCACTTCGTTTGTGAATAAATCCACCCTCCGGGGTATTTATTGAGCTCTCCTTGTCGTGTGATCATTCCACCTCGCCACAATATGGTAAACAACCATTTATGTACAGTGCACTTAAAAATTGAGTAAAAACAAATAAAAGCTTTTCAGTTTGACTTAATTATTATTTATAATTATTGTTAACTTAAAAAAATTGAGTTGCTTAACCTAAATTTTTGAGGTAATCGGTGTCTACAAATTTTTTGAGTATTCTGAACTTGTCGGGTTTTACAGTGCAGCCAAACAAATTTACTCAATGAAGGACCCAAAAACATCTCTCCTCCTTTCATTACCCTGAACATACTGCTGGGCAATTTCTTGTCTGTCCAGTCTGTTAAGTCTCTCTTGGTGAATATGGCACACAGCAATGCCATTGTATCTTTTTGTGTCATGGTTGATCGCAACCAACTTTTCAATCTGCCTAACCCACTAAAACGGCGCTCTGCCTCAGCAGATGATATGGGCACCACCATCAACAATCTTACTAATGTCTTATGACGGTAAATCAGTTGCAAAACTCGAAAGCTTGCTAATTTGAATGTGAGAACTTGTCATATTAATATTTGTATTTGTAAGTTGAAATTTATTGTAAGTTGAAGTTTTGGTGGTCGATCTAACAGTCTTTCATCGCGATGTAGGCATCGAACAATACGTTTTTCTTTTTAATTATCTATACATTCAATACTGTTAGCTAAGGACTGTGTTAGGTGGTTCTGTAACTTTTATAACTTATATACAACTGCAAAGTTAAAATATATAATTGGCTGTATCTTTAGTTAATTAAATTAAATAAATGTAACTTTTACATGGTACAATAACTGCCTGAATGTTTATTATGTCTATGAAAATGAGCGTTTTTACGATGCATCGTGAAGCTAACATGAAAGATTCTGAAAAAGGAAAAATATCTGTATTTTAATTATCAGTGGGTCTCATTCACTAAACATGCGTACGCACAAATTTTTGCGTGAAATGTGCGTACGGACGTTTTCACGAATAAATCATGATTCATCAAAAACTTTCGTACTAAAATTTATTCTAAATGTACGAAAAAATTCAAGAACAACTTATACCACACGTACGCAATAATCATGTACGCCCGGGGCCTTATAAGCATGTATAAAGAACCCTACATATAATTAGATATGTTATTTACAGGGACCTGCGTGAAGTTGGCCCCCCACCCAACACAAAACGTCGTCAAACTATGCTCAATCGTTTGTGCTCCGTTTGTGCTGGTTTGTGCTGTAAAAATTTTCGTTTGTGCTGTTTCGGTTTTTTAGATATTAAAAGAATATTTTTAGGTCATTCTGAGGTCACTCAGCCCCCCACATGCTCCAAATTCACCCAAAATAGTCTCGTTCGTTTGTGCTTCGTTTGTGCTGGTTTGTGCCGGTAAAATTTTCGTTTGTGCTGCATTGGGTTTTAAAATATTATACATTAAATTATTGTTGATGACGTCACCAGCCCCCCCACATGCTCCAAATTCACCCAAAATAGTCTCGTTCGTTTGTGCTCCGTTTGTGCTGGTTTGTGCTGTAAAAAGTTTCGTTTGAGCTGCTTCGGTTTTTTTAGATATTAAAATAATATTAGGTGGTCATTCTGAGGTCACTCAGCCCCCCACATGCTCCAAATTCACCCAAAATAGTCTCGTTCGTTTGTGCTTCGTTTGTGCTGGTTTGTGCCGGTAAAATTTTCGTTTGTGCTGCGTTGGGTTTTAAAATATTATACATTAAATTATTGTTGATGACGTCACCAGCCCCCCCACATGCTCCAAATTCACCCAAAATAGTCTTGTTCGTTTGTGCTCCGTTTGTGCTGGTTTGTGCTGTAAAAAGTTTCGTTTGTGCTGTTCCGGTTTTTTAGATATTAAAATAATATTTTTTAGGCCGTTCTGAGGTCACTTGCCCCCACATGTCCAAATTCACCCAAAATAGTCTCGTTCGTTTGTGCTGGTTTGTGCCGTTAAAATGTTCGTTTGTGCTGCACGCGTTGGGTTTTAAAATATTATACATTAAATCAAATTAAATGTTAGGTTATATTTATTAGGCCTATACAAGGCTGACTGAATAAAGTAGATCAATCAATTGTCACAAGATCAAAAATAGTTAGGCCTATAGACAGCTCTGTATTTTTGTGTGAAGTTAGTCAGTAGGCTATAGCCTGATGTAGGAGCATTTTATTTCGGGTTTGTCGCACACTTTTAAAGTATAATTGACGAAGACGTTCTGTCATCACATAATTTGTTCAATAAACAATTATCTTCACTTCAGTCTCTCCTGATTGTATTTTATTTTTTTATTTTTACGAGTCTCATCTGCTACACTTCACTGCCACCACTAGGGGCAAGTGACACTTCTGTTCAAGAATGCTCTTGTATAAAATGGTGTAGAGGTGTTAGTGGAGAAAAGGTCGATATAAATCAAACTACAAAAGTCATTACTAATCCACATTTCTGGCCAATGTAAGTATACATTGTTTTAAAACTGTCAGTTACAATATTAGTAGCTTCGAGAATAATTGTACAACATTCAAGAGAGCTAAGACTTGTTATTGAACAGAAACCTAATTAATAACACTTATATTACTAATTTAGCCATGAAATGCTGATTACAGTTGCACAAAGTTGCCTTTTAGTATTAAAAAACGACCATGGGTCACATGTGCAACTGTATTTAACATTTCATAGCTAAATTAGTGATATTAGTGTTAGCAATGAGTTTTCGGTTCAATAAACACAATCTAATGGTCATCATTACCATATTGGGCCTAATATAAGATATATTATCCATCTACATTATCCTTAAATTCAGACCAATACAGTAATATATTAAAACAAATTTATGCTGTACGTGATATTTTTGGAGTCAGGATAATTGAGGGTAATTATGTTTTGCTTATGCCAGATGCCCAAGAAACCAGCAGTCGATAGGGATTCCATTTTCACAGTCCTGTGTTCATCTAAAGAGGCCATAGTCCGAAATGGCAACATAGCTACTCCTAATCAGAGCATCTGGACAGAGCTTTGTAAACAGCTAGACAACAAGATCACTGCAAAGGCACTATACACTTTTGTTAAATTAAATAGACACAACATCTGGAATGCTTTAGGGTTTACTCAAGAAAGTGATCATGAAACAAGTGGCAGTAGTGATGACACTGATTTTGAGCCAGGGTCCCTTTCCTCCAGTCCAAAAGATTGCTGCACTTTTGATTTTGAAGTTCCATTTCAGAAATGGATTGAATTCATGCCTGAAACAGTAACATACAAAAACAAGTTCTCTAAAACAAAAAAAAGGGAATACACAATTTTGAAGCCTGGTATCTGGACGCATGTGATAAATCATCACATTTGGCAAGAAGTGAAATGCCCCTGCACATTTGCTTTTAAAAGAGCCAAGGTCTATCCATCAGTCACAGACAAATATATTGTTATCAGAGGCAACTGTAAGGAGTGTCGTGGCCACATTCACATAAAATGTGACAAAAAGCCTGAAATAAACAGCACAATGATGTTCAGGTGTTCACTGAAAAACACTGATGACTCCCTGCATATTGGCTGTTCCAAGCGTGCGATGTCTGGTAACTTGCGTGTGCAGATATCCAAAGAACTGTGTGAGGGAAGAAAGGAACCCCATGTATGGAGGGCATCAGAGGCAACAAAGCTGATGGATTTTGGAGATCCTGAGCCAAGTCATCTGCCTAATTTGGCCACCCTGCGCAAAGCAAAGCAAGAGAGAAATGATTTAGAATTAGGTGACAAGGATCCTATTCTGTCATTGCAGATGTTAAAATACAGTGCACCTCACAGTGGTAGCATTAAAGACATTGGACTAGACAAATTTTTCTGTCACTATTGGAGTCAAACACAAATGTATATGTACAAGACATTATCAAAGACATCTACTAACCCCACTGTTAGTTTTGATGCAACTGGCTCAGTGGTGAGGAAACTACAGAGACCAAATGGCAAGTCTGGCCACATATTCCTATATCAGGGTGTTGTGGCAGGGGGTGAGAGCTCAAGTGTCCCAGTGGTGCAAATGCTGTCAGAGAGACATGATGTTAATGCCATAACACATTGGCTGACAGAATGGATACGCGCAGGTGCACCTACTCCAAAAGAGGTTGTGAGTGACTTTTCTCTGGCTTTGCTCGGAGCTTTGGTCAAGGCTTTTACTTCTCATCCTGATCTTAAGACCTACATCAATGAGTGTTGTGGAGTCTTACTCGGTAGACAGTCAGCAAAAGTCCCACCTTGTTTTGTGCGGGTTGATGTTGCACACTGCATTAAGATGATCTGCCGGTGGGACTGCTTGAAAAAAAAAACATCGCATTAAAGATTTCTTTGTTAGGTCAATAGCTCAGCTTCTCATGTCACAATCCATGGACGATGCAAGAGAGCTACTAAGATGCATTACTATTGTGGCTCTCAGTGAAACAGAGGGAAGTGACAACTCTGGAGCCCCCCTCATTTCAGAAAGGTGCAAGAAATACCTAAAAGCCCGAATTGCAGAAGAGTGTGTCATCATTCCAGATGTAGAGGGTGCGGACCTGGAAGAAGTGGATCCATGTGACCAAACACAGACAGACCTGCAGCAGTGGGTAACAGATATATGTGAGGAGAGCAGGTCACTTGCCACATCTAATGGTGATCATGACAATATGCACTTCCTCCCTGAGATTATTCCAAATATAATCTGGCTTGCAAATTACTTACCTCTCTGGACAGGGGTAATGATCCCTCACTTCCGGAGCTCCAAAATCACCGCAAGTTCAGCCAATGTCGAAGCCGAGTTTAAAAACATCAAACGCGGCCTTTTCAAGCATGAACACTTGCCTATTCGAGTGGATCGATTCATTGCTCGACATCTGTCCTTCATTGAAGGCAACATGCGGATATTTTCTGCAAAACAAAAGAGTGTGGAAAAATGTAAAGAGGATGAGACTGTTGCAACAGTGAGCGACACAGGAGTCAATCCACTACCCACCACAACCTCCAGTGTAGATGGAAAGCCAGAACTGGATGCTTCCTGCTCTGGGAAGTCTGACACCGTCACAAACATCCATCCAACAGATGAAAAAGCTGTTGAAAACTGGAGAGGCTTAGCAGTTCCACCCAAAAAGAGGAAGAGGAGTTCATACCTCTCTCCTTGTCCTGAATGGCTCCATGCAGATCCATCTGTGAGAGGGAAAAGACTCAAAGTGGACCTGTTGAAAAATGGAAACAATCAACAGCCTGTTAAACTCAGGAAATCAAGAATCTCTGTTCTGAACACGTGCATTTGATGCTTTTTGTCAATGCTTATGTTGTGCTTACTGTGATAGTGTCACTTTTGAAAATATTGTTTGCAATGAGGATTCCAACAACCTCCTCCAGCTAGTGATATCCATCACCACAAAGGGATTGAATGCACAGGCCTATGTACAGAGGGCAGAACTGCTGAGCGAAATATTCAAAGCTGTCCAACTGAAGTCTGGTGCCCTCCAAATCGATGCACAATGCCACATCTCCACTATCATTGAAAAGTCAAAGACAAAACGCACTTGTGTTTCATTAACAAAACAGTGCTCTTCAGAGTATTGTGGTCTCAGCAAACAAGTCACAAGGGAAATTGCATTTGTTTGTACTTCTGTTGCTGTACTGCAGGCTTCTGGCATGGCTCATCTTCAGACCGCGGTGGAAGAAGGCCTTGACCTTCCGGAGTCCCCCTGCCTCAGGCCGATCCAAAGTCCGTCACAGTGTCCCTCTGCAATCAAGACAGATACCTCAGAAAAAGTGCTCTGTGCAGGGAAAGTTTCTCACAGTTACAGTCTGGGAGAACTTATGTGGATTGACACTGACCTGGGAAGCAACTCCACAGAATTTCCTTTGAGTGAATTTCCCTCCAATCTGATGCTCCAGGGAAAGAGATTTACTTTACGGGCAGTCATTGCTTTTAGAGGAGGCTTAACCCAGGATACTCTTGGACATTATGTGGCCTATTGCAGGAGGTCTCCATTTGTCTGGGAGATGTATGACGACCTGAGAAGTGGAGTGACAGGAGCGTCAGATAAAAACAAAATATGCCCACATGCTGTATTATACACAAAAGACTGAGTGCACTATTTATATTTAATTTTTACAAGTTCAATTATTTTTGTTGAACTTTTTGTATGCCACACACCCTTGTTTTCTTTCGCCTGTTAGGAGAAGTAGAATTAGAATTCCATTTTATGGAAGTTTGCACTCAAGTCTATTATTTTGTGTGGTATCTTTGGTTTAAAGACAGATTGTAACTTGTCAGTATTAAGTGTTTTTAAGTTTAAGTTTTAAAGTTTTTTTTTTTTTGTTTGTTAATGGATGTTCGATAGTACATAATTAAATTTCAAAAGTTAAATCATTTTGACTTAATTGAGTCATGAGTTTCCACATACATAATAATAATAATAGTAATAGTCGTAATTAAATGATATATACACACAGACATAAATACACACACAGTAGCCTACCAGTCAAAAGATTTAATAAGTTTATTGTTTAATGTTTCTCAAAGTTTAATGTTCCCTTATATATAAGCTATATTTATTTGATCAAAAATACAGTAATATTGTGAAATATTATTCCAATGTAATACTGCAGTGTAAAGCCGTATTACATATATATATGTGAATATATAGTAAAGTAATTTATTCTTGTAATCAAAGCTGAATTTTAGCATTATTAGTTCAGTGTCACATGATCCTACAGAAAACATTGTAATATAGCTACTGATGTTATGAATTTGATGCTCAAGAAACATTATCAATGTTGAAAACAGTTGTGCTGCTTATTGTAGTTCTTTTCTTCTTCTGAAAACCAATATACAGCAATTCAAAGATTTTAGTTAAGTAATATAAAAAATTATACTTTTATTTAGCAAGGACATAATAAATTAATAAAAAGTTGATCAACATTGATCAAAATTAAGAACCTTTCTTAACCAATAATAGCACCAATAATAATTGAGCATACAATCAACATTTTACTATGATTTCTAAAGTATCATGTGAAATTGAAAACTGGAGTAGCTTTTAGATCACAGGAATAAATGACATTGTAATTCTATTAAAACCGAAAATAGCTACTTTAAATTGTAATAATATTTCACAATATCAGTGTATGTTTCATAAAAAAAAATCAGCCTTAGTGAGCTTAAGAGACATTAAAAAAAGAAGAAGAATCCAAACTTTTGACCCCAAGCCTATACTGTAGCCTATAGGCCTTTACACATGTGTATAAACACAGCAAACAGATTATGGTGCGTGTATTTGTGACAATTTTCATATATGTTATTAACAAAACAAAACAAACAGTAAGTAAAAACACTTACCTTGAAGTTTGTGTTGCATCCACATCCTGTGATCCGCAGTGTTCGTTAAAAGTTGAAAACGCACAGGACAACATAACCTAAGTGAATATTGTGATTTGGTTTGCCGATTCTTTACGTCTTAACTTGTTACTTCAACTAGCCTACTGTTAAAAAAAGTGGGCTGGTGCACCGTCTATAATTCTCTCCCATTCAGTTAGTTGTGCACAAACGAACGAGACTATTTTGGGTTGGTGACGTCATCAACAATAATTTAATGTATAATATTTTAAAACCCGACGCAGCACAAACGAAAATTTTACCGGCACAAACCAGCACAAACGAAGCACAAACGAACGAGACTATTTTGGGTGAATTTGGAGCATGTGGGGGGCTGAGTGACCTCAGAATGACCACCTAATATTATTTTAATATCTAAAAAACCGAAGCAGCTCAAACGAAACTTTTTACAGCACAAACCAGCACAAACGGAGCACAAACGAACGAGACTATTTTGGGTGAATTTGGAGCATGTGGGGGGCTGAGTGACCTCAGAATGACCTAAAAATATTCTTTTAATATCTAAAAAACCGAAGCAGCTCAAACGAAACTTTTTACAGCACAAACCAGCACAAACGGAGCACAAACGAACGAGACTATTTTGGGTGAATTTGGAGCATGTGGGGGGGCTGGTGACGTCATCGTCTATAATTCAATTTCTGATATTTTAAAACCCAACGCAGCACAAACGAAAATTTTACCGGCACAAACCAGCACAAACGAAGCACAAACGAACGAGACTATTTTGGGTGAATTTGGAGCATGTGGGGGGCTGAGTGACCTCAGAATGACCTAAAAATATTCTTTTAATATCTAAAAAACCGAAACAGCACAAACGAAAATTTTTACAGCACAAACCAGCACAAACGGAGCACAAACGATTGAGCATAGTTTGACGACGTTTTGTGTTGGGTGGGGGCCAACTTCACGCAGGTTTTACAGGGTGGGTGAAAAGTAACTAGACATTAAAATTGATAATAAAGTATAATTAGAGGTCCAATTATATAAATAGATATAAATATATAATTAGAGGTCCAAACAACAAATCACCTGATCTATAAATGGTGATTATTGTGTCTCACCTTGTGTTTGGAGGTATGGCACACTTGGTACTGCTTGAAGACATTAAAGTTACTAACAGAAGAACGAGTTTAAGAACAAGCTCATGTGCGTACGCACGTGTTGTGAATTAGGCGGAAAGTTTTCGTGAGAAGTTCAAATGTGCGTATAAATACGAAAAACTTACGCAATTATTAGTGAATGAGACCCAGTGTTTTTAAACATCCCACCGTGAGTATTGATAAAAAAGAATTTCGTGACCCATGTATACAATCTTTTTGTAATAGAATCATTACCCTGTACCATTCATGTGGGGTGGGTAGTTGCTAATAATTAAATTATTGTTAGTATTGTTAATATTGTTGTTGTTGCATTTTATGTAAATGCACTTATATTGTTTCTGTCAGGACCACTATCATAAAAGATGATTGACAATTTGCATATAGTTTGGATTGGCGGTATGGTTCTGTTCTGGGCAAGAACTCCCTGTGCATCCATGCAGCCAAGCATGGATAAGAGCAGGAAGAGTAGCAATAACCCCCCAAAACAAAACCATATACTGATATCCCCCAACACAAACTGATAGCAAAATCTCAAAGCCTTTAACAACCAGAATGTTGCCCTTAACCAATGACCAAAACAAATATTTTGGCTAAACCCACATAACCTGTAGCAACAAGCATGTTGCCTTCAACAGATGGCCTAATGAATGTTGCCAATACCTTAAAAGCTTAAGCGATATGTTCTCAATAACATCAGATGGGCTAAGAAAATCATGTTTCCAATTCAACTACAGCTTTAAGAACAAGCATGTTCCTAATAGCGACCGGATTTCTCTGGAACAAGCATGTTCCCAATAATGACCAGGCAGCTAAAGAACAAGCATGTTCCCAATGAAGCCCAGTTGAAGTTTAATTTAATTGATTTGTTAATATTTCTTTATTATTATTTTTTAATATTTATATTTATGTTTATGTGTATTGTTTTTCCTAAATATATCTATGTTTCATTTTGATTGAAAAAGGGAACTAATGTGTGTGAATTTAAGTTAAAAGTACTTACCGGTTGTTATGGGATGGGATTGTTGTAACGCTGGAGGGGGCGGGAGAAAGGGGACGACGAGAAGGAAGAGGCAATGGTGGTAAGGGGGAACATGTCCGAGTTATCTGGAACGTAAAGATACCATCATATGACAGTTGTCAAACAGAGAACTGATTTAGAGTTGGTATACAGTTATTTGAGCATGAGGGGATAGAAATTTCCCCTCGGATCATCGGATAACCGAACTGCACGACTGATTCTCACGAATCAGCGCTAAACTTACACGTGAGAGACGAGCGAGTTCGCGGTTGTGGAAAACTACCGTTGATCGCATCTCTTACCATCCTGAGCTACCGGAGACATCCCAGATAGCGCCCTGAGATACCAGGGATTCTCAGTGGTTCCTCTGGCAGCTCTGGACATGCTCACCGTCCTGCATTCCCTTCTTCCAGGCCTGTAATCCCCTCGTGTTTGAAAGTGCGTCACAGAGACACCGACTCAGACTAGCGGCGGTAAGACAGCTGTTTATTTTGTTTGCTCATTGAGCGAAGCGGCAAATTGTTTTGTGCCTCAACGAACCCCAGCATCGTATCAGGCCTGCAACAGGGTATTTATTTTATTGATGGCCATTTTGAACATTGAAAATTAGTGGTTTGATTACTGTTGGGGACATTTGAGTGAACTAATTTGTGTTAATTTACCTTCATATTTCATTTGGTGATATTTGAGACATTTTTGACATTTGATATCCAACTTCTCATTTGTTGCTGGGTTTGCTATATTTATTGTTTTATTCTATTTCATTTAAGTAAATTAATCTCAGTTCTATTTTCCTTAACGGACTGTGTGGTTATTTTATTAATAGGTCCACCAATATTAACATTAAGGGTTGTTGAAACAAAGCTAATAATATTCAGAGAATATTTAGAGAGATCTAACAACAAACTAACCCAGGGCCCTTTCCGTTTAAATTAAGGGAGCGGGCCGCTACATAAATGGAGGCACCGCTGGGATCTTAGAATTTTACCTGATATTGTTTAGCTTTAACAGTGAGATAAAACATTTGATGGTTTGATATTGAGAAAAAAAAAAAACAACAACATCAAAATAACAGCAGTTCAGGGAAGAGCTTAGGGGCTGGTGCAAAGGGGAATCCGTGAGGGAAGACCATGCTCTAATGGTGGTAGTACCAGAATATCTGGAAATAACACAGATTGAAGAAACAATGCAGGCAATCAAGTGCCTTGGCCGAGTACGAGTAAGAGGTAGGATGTTCAGAGATAATCTCAAGTGTTTCCTTGTTCTCTGTGAAAGTAAGGAGCAGATAGATCCAAACTTAGTACCCCCTGAAATCTTGCCTGGGTCTGGAGCAGAACCCTGGAAAATTGTCATTTCAAGTGGGGAGGATACTAGTTCTGAAGACTTTGCTACAAAAGTGCACAACTTACTGCAGAGTGAAAGAAGGACAGCTGAAGATCTTCAGGCCATGTTTTCGTCCGCTGTTTCTGAAAACTCCTCACCTGATGCTATTATCCGTGCTGTTGGGGACCTGCTAGAAAAAACTGGGAAAACTCCAAGCGAAACGGGAGGTTATAGAAGGTTGAAAATGTTTTCTGGAACAATACCTACCCCTGCAGGTGAGGAACAGTTTGAACACTGGATGGAACAAGCATGGCTGATGGTGGAGGAAAGTGAAGGGACTGCAAAAGAGAAAAAGAGGAGGATGATTGAAAGCATGAGAGGGCCTGCATTTGAAATCGTCAAAGTTGTTCGTTATTCAGACACTGATGTCATTCCAGAAGAGTACTTGAATGCCTTAGAGCGAGCCTTTGGATCTGCAGAGTAAGGGGATGACTTGTATTTCGCTTTCCGTTTGTTGCAGCAGCAAGCGGGAGAAAAACTGTCAGATTTTCTAAGGAGATTGGAGTGTGCCCTAACCAAAGTGGTCCAGAGGGGTGGTATACCAGCAGATCTCAGAGATAGAGTACGCAATGATAGTGTAATGCCTTTGTGGAGAGGAAGGACACACACACACCTCTGAACTAAGTGCAACCACAAAATTCCTTAGGCTTAAAGAAACTTTCGTCTCTATCTGCAAGTCATAAAATTGACAGATGAAGAGCACCTCACCCAACTGGCTGGCCGATTTCCTGCCATGCTTATCGGGTTACCATCTTAAGGAAAGCTTTGAGGGAAACATCTGCTGATGGCCAAACGACAAGCTTTATGGACTCCCTGATCATTTAACGCCTAAATTTATGATTTAACCAACAAACGAGACAGATATATGTTAATGCAGACGTTCAACAGACCTAAACAACATAATGTTCTCAGGACCTCATCTTCATTCTCCCTCCGAAGGAATGCGCTCTCTTTTGCCCTCCTTGATCAAAGAACCTAACCACAGCTTGTTTCTGTTTCTTGGACCTTGCTAAACGAACATCCAAACTCTCATAAACTTCATACCAAAAGATTAATAATAATCATTGCTGCTATCAGAAGCAAGATATATATATATTATAGATACAGACAATAAATATATATATTGCTGGTTGTATTTTATGAAATGAAATTAAGCTTTCTGTGTCATTATAATCAATGATATCTTCGAAATCTGTGACATAACTTTGTCCTGTGTTTAATTCATATGCGTGGTGGTATTATTCAGAATTTAAGATAGTTTAATCTTTGCCTTAACCACGGAGTAGATAAAGTTATTATATGTATATGCCAAATACGTTGTGTTTGAGTTTGAATGAAAGCTGATTTCGTTGGCAACAAGTTGGTGTAAACGAAAGTTAACTCTTAGTATAATAATGTGTGATTAGAACGTGTTAAAAGATATTTTCTTCATGTGACAACATAAATAGGCAGATAATGTATGCACAGGAAGAAGCCTTGTGTAGGCGGAGCTCCGCCCTTCAAGACCTATTTCATTGGAAGAGCATCGAGTGGGAGGGACCGAAATCTCCGGTCTAAAACTGACTCCCAGCTGCTCTCGTGCTCTCTCTCTGCTGCTCTGTTTGAAAATCGCACTTCTTGGAGCTGCTCCAAGAAGAAGCTCGCAGCCTTAACATCTAGGCCGAGTTTGAACATTGAACCAACATCTAGTTAAATCTTTGAAGAAACTCTTGAAAGTCTGAAGCTACGCGAAAAGAACTTCGAGCATCAAACAACACCGAGCAACCAAGCAACAACAGAAGGGCATCCCCAGAGTGACGTCACGCAACGATACGCAGAATTCCCTCGAGCCAGGAAACGAAACCACAGATCAGCAATCATTTCAACTTAAAAGCAAGTACCAAACAAAACCTCTATTCTGCTGAATCGTGTGGTAGTTATCTCTAAAGTAAAGACACTAGATTTCTCCTCTTGATGATCGACACGGGTAAAATCGTGTGGAAATAGCAAAACAGTGCCATATTTTTAATCATTCTCAATTGTAACAATTCATTGCCTATGTTTGTGTATGTATGTATTTTGTTTTATGTTATTTAGCTTAGTTCATGTATTTTAGTAAGATAGCAAATAAACTCTTGTTTGATTTATAGAGAAGTGTTCTGTGTTCTGTGTGAAATATTCAAATCAAACTTCGCTCAGATAACAACACCTATATGCTCATAACTGTCATAAGGTTATTTAAATAATTCTGTATTATTATATCGTGGCCACGAGAATAAACAGAATTTATCAGATATACTGAAATCTAACAACTCGCTGGACGATTGTTAAATAAGGTATAAGTTGGACGTGTTGGTTAATATCAATTGATCATATCAATATCAAATCGTAAGATTCCCTAAAGCTAAAATAAAGCTTAAACCAAAGAGCTAAATTAAACAATGTAAAAATGATTAAATTCATTACAATAGATTAGATTTAGATTAGATGATTAGATGAGCAGTTGCTGAGAGGTGCAGTAGGTGATGATATGATGCTGCTTCATTTGAGACTCCGGGAAAGAAAGACAAAACCTCCTAATTTCCTTGAGTTGTTGGGTGAAATACGGGCTGAAGAAGAGTATGAGGCGTCTCGTGCAAAGTTGATCACAAGGGTACAGAAAGCTAGTGCAAGTGTGGACCCTGATGGTAAACACAAAGAAATTCAAACTCTGAAAGCTGAAATTAAAGAGCTAAAGTCTCAGTTTGCCACTATGGTAACTCAGTCACAGACAGCAGTGGATCACAAGCCTACCTCCAGTCCAAATGTCAGTGGCCCTAGACAGGAAGGAGAAATCGCTGTTCTAAAGAAGCAAGTGAAGAGCCTTCAACGGAAAGACACTGGTAAAGACAGTTGTCAAGATGGGGTTTCAGCCCTAACTCTGAAGGCCACTACTCCAAAGAAATCACTGGTCAGTCCAAGACAGCAGTACTCTGAGTCCGAAGAGTTTTTTTGTTACAACTGCGGAGAGGATGGGCATATAGCCCCAAGATGTCAAAACCCTGATAATAAGGACAAAGTCATTCAAAAATTGATTCGATCAAACAGGAAGATGAAATGGGGACAAAAAGAAAAGTCCTCAGAAACAGAAAACAGTAATACTTCCTGTTCAGCGAAAAAGAGTGTTGTTAGTTCAGTTGGTGGGAAACAAATTCCAGAAGGACTGATTGGACCCCCCTCTACCATACAGTTGCGAGTAAATGGGCAGCCATGCTCTGCTTTATTGGACAGTGGGTCCCAAGTGACTATAATCTTTGAGAAGTGGTATAGAAAATACCTACCAGAAGTTCCAATCCATCCTGTGTCCAGTTTGGCTGTATGGGGTTTAAGTGACTCCAGTTATCCATATATCGGGTATGTAGTAGTGGATATTGAATTCCAGGAAAAAGCCATAGGTGGCGCAGAAAGTCTTTCAGTTCTGGCACTGATTTGTCCCAGTCCTACAAGCCCTGATCAAACTGCGGTGATCATTGGCACAAATGCCAGTCTATTCTCCCGATTGGCGGAATTGTGCAAAGAATCCACAGAGACAGATATTGCACATACCTTGGGTATTCAAGTTGAGTCCACCTCTGAGGTGGTACCATCTAGTCATACAGTACCTTTTGACATGGATGATGCTGTCGAATGTGTGAAATGGCCAGGTCCAGAATCCCTGACTCTTCCACCCAGAGGAGGTTGCTGTGTAAAAGGCGAGGTGGAAATGACTGAATCTCTTGGTAAAAACCGCGCTGATGGTAGATGCGTCTGCTATGACTTCACTTCCGGCTGGAGTGTTGGTAGAAACCATTATAGTTCCAAGTCATGCAATTGAGAACTGTCAGTTATTAGTACTGGTGCAAAATGAATCAATGAAAGAAGTGTCCCTTCCTGTAGGGACTGTCCTTGGTTATTTGTATGTAGCAGACCCAGTCAGTCGTTCTCCAGTGGTTGAACCTTGTGACAAGGTGATAGATCAAAAGCGGTTCAATTTCGGAGATTCAACCATTCCAGAAGAATGGAAAGAGAGAATGCAACAAAAGCTGAGCAAAAGAACAAAAGTATTCTCGCTTCAGGAGTGGGATGTGGGCCTTGCTAAGGGAGTAGAGCATAGTATCCGACTTTCAGATTCAAGGCCTTTTAGAGAACGCTCTAGGCGGTTAGCCCCAGCGGATATCGACGATGTAAGGAAACACCTTCAGGACCTCTTAAACATTGGCATTATATAGGAGTCACACAGTCCATACGCATCTCCGATCGTAATTGCCAGGAAGAAAAACGGAGCAGTCCGTATGTGTATTGATTACCGAACCTTGAATGCAAGAACAATTCCCGATCAATACACAACTCCAAGAGTTGATGATGCATTGGACTGTCTAGTGGGTAGTCAATGGTTTTCGGTCCTGGATTTAAGAAGTGGCTATTATCAAATAGCTATGGCCGAAGCAGATAAAGATAAAACTGCTTTTATCTGCCCACTTTTATTCTACCAATTCGAGCGGATGCCACAAGGGGTGACAGGAGCTCCCGCAACTTTCCAGAGATCAATGGAAAGAGTTGTCGGTGACATGAATCTACTCCAGGTCCTGGTCTATTTGGATGATTTAATAGTCTTCGGCAAGTCGTTGGAGGAACATGAGGAGAGGCTCATGAAAGTGCTGGATCGGTTAGAAGAAACTGGGCTAAAGGTGTCCATTGATAAGTGTTGCTTTTGCCAGAACCGAGTTAACCCTCTGGTTGTGTTCAGGTCAAAGACCCGAAAAAGATTTTATTTTTCCCGAAAATACTAGTTAACGTTATCGCATTGGACTCAAACTTACTGACTTTGTTCACATAGGGTATAAGTACTTCTCATTAATTTTTTTAGAATTTTCTTAATTTTTTGTGGGTTTTATTTCACCTAGTCACACTTGTTGTGTTCCCGGTCAAAAATGACCGGACTCCAAACAACTGCTTATAAATCTGTCATTATGCTATATTATCACTAAATTTTGGATTCATTCTTTTTGTCAACTTGTTTTCTTTCATTTAGGACTGGTTTTGTGTTTCTATTTGCATCTGATTAATCGTAGGCCTCATTTATCTGAGAGTAGGCTCCTCATTTTTTGAGTGAAAAAATCTTTTTTTATGAATAATTTTCACAATATTAAACAAAAAATTATAAAAATTTGCACTGTTTCTCACACTAGTGTACTTTAATGATTAATCAGGAAGTTTGCTTTTAAATGCTTTTATTTTGTACAAAATTGCAAAAAGTCACACTTGTGGTGTTCCCGGTTCACTCAGATCAGGGTAAGAAATTAAATAGCTGCTTAGTTATCAACAAAGCTCGTTCTATATCAGAACCATTCATAGAACCATTAAGCTGCCTCAAAAGCATGTCCAATATCAGTTTCATGACCTTCATGAACAAAAGCTGCCTGCGAAGTCACTGGCTGAAAAGCAGAATGTCAGCAGCCATGGTTTCGGAGTAGACGACTTCACTGAACAACGACTGTTTACCATTTTCTCTTGGAGCTGTGCCGCAACAGAAATGATTCCGTTTGCACCATGGTCGTAATTTTTCTGCTGCTTAAATCTGTGCTGCAAGTAGCCTACTAAAAAATAAAGGTGACTTGACTAGGTTAAAGAGAACATAACACACAGTTTTGTCCAATCTCATATTAATCTTGAGAGCCTATAGTGTAGTATTGCATCATTCACATCTCCGAAGAGTCTTTAGTTTAATCAGGTTTATAAAAGAAAGATACAGCTTACGATTCTCTCCAAAAACAGCCGAGCTCCTGGAGGCGAGCCGTGGACGGAGCTGAAGAGTCGCGAGCACTTACACGCCGATTGGCAACAATCACAGATCTTTGATGCAGTTTTACAGCAGCCCCTAGTCATGACGGGGATCTTTATCACTGGGACTGCTCCGTCTTTTAGTATCAAACGATGTGCAAATCCAGTGTCAGAATGTACCTTGTTATAAAACATTCATCATCGGAATGACGGGAACAAACAAGCGTTGTGAAACTCCGTTGCTGCCCCGGAAAAACAAATTGCATCCACTTATCACATTCACAACACTGAAAAGGTTATCCTTTCCTCACATCCAAAAACACATCTTTAGAGACATTCTTCTCGAGCAAGTACTACTGCGCTGCTGATGACTTCCGAACCATGAACGAAACGCGTTGAGCGGTGTGCTCTTGCTCTTGCTCGGGTCGCTGAGTGTGCGCGTGCACATAACAATCCAATTCTTAACAGTGTAAACAACTCAGAATGCATGAAATGGCATTGTATCCCCCTTTAAGCGCAGCATATTGCAACAACAGCGTATGCCAGTAACACATTACCGCACATTGCCAACTGAACAACTAGTGAGCCTAAGCAACGCGGATAGCCATAGCAACACGCATGTTGCCAGTAACTTGAGAGCATTAAAAGGAACTTAGCTTGTGAAGACGTTCGAGAGAGTGAAACATAGCAGCTGTGGCGAGGATGCTTGATTCTTGATATCCTTCTTGGGGATGAAGTTCCCATCTGAACTTGTTCTCGAGTTGGTCACATAACTTGTGGAGTCCATTTCAATAATGAAGCGATGCGTGAAGTAATGCTAACTCAGTCACTTCTGAATCAGGCAGCTTATGATCAATGCGGTTAATTCACATGTTCAAGTTAACAAACTTGAATGAATCGGAGGTGAGTCCATTGGGGAAACAAATTCCACTCACTAAATTCCTGATTCCTTGTAATGATGATGATGCTTTGACTGCCGAATTCGCCATTTAATTAGCTATTGAGCAATGCGAAAACTGCTGATAATACTGACGACCTTATACAGTATATGGATGCTTAGATAGGTGTCGTATTCCTATAGGTAGATGGGGATCAGCTGAGAGACAGCTGATGCGAGCTTGACTAACTTGACCTGCCAGAAATAATGCTACGCTTGATGCTTGTCTGCCACCACCAAAGACCCTTTTTGTCCCAGGAAAGACCCTGTTAGGACACTCGTTCTTTAAAAGTATCATTCACTTCTGTAGAGCTGGACATTTTAATAAGAATCAAATGAGCAAGTTCAGCTTTGAGAAAGAAAACCAACCTGTTTTTTCCTCACTGTCTTCATGTTTAATTGTGAATGTTTCTTCAATCATCATATCTTCATTCTCCTCTTTAATAAACGCCATCTTTGTTTGTTCCTCAGTATCTTCATGTTTGACTCTGAATGCTTCTTCAATCTTCATGTCTTCATTCTCTTCTTTAATAAACTCCATCTTTGTTTGTTCTTCAGTATCTTCATGTTTGACTCTGAATGTTTCTTCAATCTTCATGTCTCCACTCTCCTCTTTAATAAACACCATCTTTGTTTGTTTCTCGGTATCTTCATGTTTGACTCTGAATGCTTCTTCAATCTTCATGTCTTCATTCTCTTCTTTAATAAACTCCATCGTTATAATAGTATGTTAGAACGACAACAATTAGTAGAAAGTAAGGTAACACTTTATAATAACGTTCAGTTGTAAGTCATTTATAAGTGATTAGTTAATGATGAACTAATCATTTACAAAACATTCATAAGCGATTAATAAGTGATATGCTAATAATTTGTGTATGTTTCATTAATTCATTTACAAGTAATTAGTTAATGATGAACTAACCATTTACAAAACATGACTATGCGTTCATAGATGATTAATAAGTGATATGTTAATATTTTTATCTATGTTTTGTAGATTAAGTTATAAATCATTTACAAGTGATTAGATGATGATGAACTAATAATTTACAAAACATGACTATACATTCACAAATGATTAAGTAATATGCTAACGATTTACAAATATGTCATAAGTTATCTTTAAAAAATAGCATCATGAAATAATCAAACAGATCCTTAATGGTTAATAGTTTAGTTAAGTTACTAGTTAATATATTATTAATCGCTTATAAATCATTGAAATGTCAACACTGTACTATTATCTCAATAAACATTATTATTATTATTTATTTATTTATTTCGAACAAAACACAATATAAAACAAAATATATAAACACATCAAATTGTTGCCAAACCAAGGAGAAATCACGTCCCAAAGACGTTATACATTACAAAGTGTCCGAAAAGGAGTGGGATGAAGCAAAAGCTTATTATTTTCCCCACCCCCTATACAATTCCATAACGTTCCAGTATATCTTTTAATATATTACATCAGTCCCTATATTATTTTTATATAATATATGTTGTCTTCAGTGTTTGGGCATCCAGCTCGCTGAAGCTGCGTTCGTGGATGGTTTATGCGTTCGTCCTGAGCGTGTAACCATGGCAGCGCTGCGATCGCGCCTCTCTCTCCTCACGGGGATGGGAGGAGCTCCCTCTGTCACTACCCACGCTGGCTTCTCTGCCACGAGCAGAGAACCATCGGCTAGTGCTCTGGGCGATCTGAGGGTTACAGTGAGAGTTTTCCACCGGGCCAGTCCCCACGGACCTTTCACTCCTCCTGCAGCAGCTGTTCTGTGCAGCTCCCCGGTGATTCTGCTGTGCCGTCTCACGGCGTGCCCAGCGTTTCATTCGGCGCGCCGATAGAGGATCAGATGTCGATCGCGGCATCGGGGGATGGGCAATCGTCCTCTGAGGATGAAGATTCGGCGGAGCTGCACCCCTCGGGTGTCGCGGCCACCGCCAAATCGGACCCAGAGTTGACGGCCGTGCTTTCCCGGGCCGCCGCAAGATCAGGGCTGGAGGCGTGCACACCTCTTAGTCCCGAGCCCTCGCGGCGAGATGATTGGCTCCTCGGCACGGGCCGTGGCTCGCGACCACGCCCTGCCCTGGTTCCTTTATTCCCGGAAGTGAACGAGGAGCTGATGAAGTTGTGGACGGCCCCTTTTTACGGCCAGAAGCGGCTCGTCTGCCTCCTCCATTCTCGCTACCCTCGATGGCGGGGCGGCTAGGGGGTACGTTGACATTCCCCAGGTGGAGAGTGCGGTTGCGGTGTACTTGTGCCTGCAAAACGCCGCCACTTGGAGGAATTGTCCTTGTCTCCCGTCCAAAGCCTGTAAACTGACGGCCGCTCTCGCGGCCAAAGCTTACAGTGCTGCGGGCCAAGCCGCCTCTGCGCTGCATGCCATAGCTATCCTGCGAGTACACCAAGTCAAGGCATTTAAATGCACAAGGGTAGTACCAACCCAAGGTTGAAGCAGGAACTGGGCTCGGCGACTGACCTCGCCCTATGGGCGAGGGAAGTCACAGCGCAGTCCCTCGGGAAGGCGATGTCCACACTTGTGGTCCAAGAGCGCCGTCTATGGCTCAGCCTTGCTGAGAGGAGCGATGTCGACAAAGTGAGCTTTCTCGACGCTCTCGTCTCCCAGGCTCGACTGTTCGGCGACACTGTCGAGGACTGTGCCCAGCAGTTCTCGGCAGTACAGAAGCAGACCGAGGCTATCCAACACATCGTGATGCACCGCTCCGCCGCAGAGCAAGCCCCAGTCTGCTCGTCGCCGTGGGCGCCCTCCTGTGTCCTCCAGAGCTGCTCCGCCCCGTGCTGAATCGTAGGCCAGCGCGTCGAGCCTCTCGCAGGAGCGCGGCGCCCCCTGTGTTCCAGCTGGCCCCGATATCATCCAGGGAGGCGATAAAGCGGCCCTGACACAGGCAACCCGGAGATGTGGGAAGCTGCTCGATCTCAGGAGATGGCGAGGACAGCGCCACTCCTTCCCCCGAAGGAGGGCAGGAGGAGAATCATTTAATTCTGTTCCGCCGCTGGCTCAAGGGCCAGCAGTACCCACATTGTCAAAGAAAGAGCAATTCCCTTTCCTCCGAGTTTTCAGGCTTGCGGGCTGACAGTGTGCAACGCACTGCCTCCTCACTCTCGCCCCTGACCCATCTTGCCAGCGGCCAAGAGAGTGCAGTTGGGGGACGCAGGGCCTCCTCACGCGCCTCTAGCCAGTCCCTACAGGGACTCGGGGAGTTCTGCGAGGATTAGTCAGAACGCAGGGCCTTCTGTACCATCCAGCCTCACTCCCATTCGCTGCACCACTGCGGGTACGTCGATTGTGCCGTTGGAGTCACTTGCATGGCGTCTGGAGGCGTGGCTTGCGCTGCCCAGCCCGTCTCGTTGGCTCACACGCACAATTCGACTCGGCTACGCGATTCAGTTCGCCAGGTGACCTCACAAGTTCAGCGGCGTCCTCGAGACTGCTTTGGCAGCTCGGAACGCTCCTGTCTTGCACGAGGAGATTGCTGTCCTCCTGGCAAGGTAGCCGGTCCCTCCAGCCGAGATGAGGCAGGGGTTTTACAGCCCTTATTTCATTGTACCCAAGAAAGGAGGTGGTCTTCGACCAATCCTGGATTGCGACTCCTGAACCAGGCCCTGCACAGGCTCCCGTTCAAGATGTTGACGCACAGGCGCATGATCAAATGCATACAGCCCCGGGATTGGTTTGCAGCGATCGACCTGAAGGATGCTTACTTTCATGTTTCAATCCTTCCGCGACACAGACCGTTCCTGCGGTTTGCGTCCAAGGGTCGGGCATGGCAGTACAGGGTCCTCCCCTTGTGTCTTCACGAAGGTCGCGGAGGGCGCCCTTGCACCGTTACGGGAAGTGGGCATCAGGATCCTCAACTGTCTCGAGCATGGCCCGCGCGCGAGAACTGTTATGCGATCACAGGGACCTGGTGCTTTGGCACCTCAGCCAGTTGGGGCTTCGGGTCAACTGGGAAAAGAGCAAGCTCTCCCCTGCGCAGATAATCTCTTTTCTTGGTGTGGAGTTAGACTCGGTGAGTATGAAGGCGCGCCTCACGGAAGAGCGCTCCCAATCAGTGCTGAACTGCCTGAGTTCCTTCAGAGGCAGGACTGTGGTTCCGCTGAAACGGTTTCAGAGGCTCCTGGGGCATATGGCATCCGCAGCTGCAGTCACACCCCTCGGATTGCTTCATATGAGACCACTTCAGCACTGGTTGCACTCCCGAGTCCCGAGGTGGGCATGGTGCCGCGGTGCACTTCGGGTGAACATCACACAGGAGTGTCGCCGCTCCTTCAGCCCCTGGACGGACCTTGCCTTTCTACGGGCCAGGGTGCCCTTGCTGGGGCGCTACATGCAACGGGCAGGCACCCTCGGGGCTCTGGACGGGGCCTCGACTGCTTTGGCACATCAACTGCCTAGAGCTGCTGGCAGTGCATCTAGCCTTCGGCAGTTTCGGCCACTGCTGTTAGGCAAGCATGTGTTGGTCCATACGGACAACACTGCGGCTGTGTCGTACATCAGCCGGATGGGGGGTATACGATCACGCCGCATGTCACAGCTCGCCCGCCATCTCCTCCTCTGGAGTCACACGCGGCTCAAATCGCTGCACGCTGTCCACATTCCGGGAGAGCTCAATCGTGTGGCCGATGCGCTCTCACGACAGCTCACTTTCCCCGGAGAATGGCGACTCCATCCCGAGACGATCCGGCTGATCTGGAGTCGATTCGGGGAAGCTCAGGTAGACCTGTTTGCTTCCCGCAAGTCCTCCCACTGCCAGCTGTATTTCTCCCTGACCGAGGGCACCCTCGGCACGGACGCACTGGCACACAGCTGGCCTCGGGCTCTATGCAAGTATGCATTTCCCCCAGTGAGCCTGCTCGCACAGACACTGTGCAAGGTCAGGGAGGACGAGGAGCAGGTCCTGCTGGTCGCGCCGTTCTGGCCCACCCGGACCTGGTTTCCCGAACTCATTCTCCTCGCGACAGCCCCTCCCTGGCGCATTCCTCTGAGGAAGGACCTCCTTTCTCAGGGGCTTGGCACCATTTGGTACCGCGTCCAGACCTGTGGAACCTCCATGTGTGGCTCCTGGACGGGACGCGGCAGACTTGAGTGGTCTCCCACAAGCGGTGGTAGAGACCATCACTCAGGCTAGAGCTCCTTCTACAAGGCAAGCCTATGCACTGAAGTGGAGTCTGTTCGCGAACTGGTGTTCTTCTCACCGAGAAGACCCCCGAAGATGCACGATTGGAGTAGTGCTTTCTTTCCTGCAAGAAAGGTTGGAGCGTAGGCTGTCACCCTCCACCTTGAAAGTGTATGTGGCCGCTATCGCGGCCCATCATGATGCAGTGGACGGCCGGTCCCTGGGAAAGCATGATCTCATCGTGAGGTTCCTGAGGGGTGCCAGGAGGTTGAACCCCTCTAGGCCACTCCTGATGCCCTCCTGGGACCTCTCTATCGTCCTGGCTGGACTTCAGAGGAGTCCCTTTGAGCCGCTGGACTCAGTCGAGCTGAAATACCTGTCGGCTAAGACAGCGCTCCTGACCGCGCTCACTTCCATCAAGAGGGTCGGGGACCTCCAAGCATTTTCGGTGAGCGAAGAGTGCCTTGTGTTCGGGCCGGACTACTCTCACGTTGTCCTGAGACCCCGGCCTGGATACGTGCCCAAGGTTCCCACCACACCCTTCCGCGATCAGGTGGTGAACCTGCAAGCACTGCCTTCGGAGGAGGCAGACCCAGCCTTGGCGTTGCTGTGTCCCGTAAGAGCATTGCGCATATACGTGGACCGCACCCGGAGCTTCAGAAGCTCTGAGCAGCTCTTTGTCTGTTACGGAGGTCAGCAGAAAGGGAAGGCTGTCTCCAAGCAGAGGTTGGCCCACTGGATAGTGGATGCCATCGCCTTGGCGTACCAATCCCAAGGCGAGCCGTGCCCCCTGGGGCTGAGGGCTCACTCCACACGGAGTGTTGCCTCCTCCTATGCGTTGGTGCACGGCGCCTCTCTGGCAGACATCTGTAGAGCTGCGGGCTGGGCGACACCGAACACCTTTGTGAGATTCTACAGTCTCCGCGTTGAGCCAGTTTCTTCCCGTGTGTTGGGTAACAGGTAAGTGGCGGGAAGAACTGGCCGGTGTCACGCTTGCTGCGCCATTCCCCCTCACCCGGAGATACGAGCGCCTGTTTTCTCCTCCAGTTCAGTTCCCCGGACGGCGAACCCTGGTGGAGTTCCTCCAGCACCCCCGGCAGTCAGACTGGGCGGAGCAGTCTGACGCCAGGCCCAGTACTGATGCTAGCTCGCCTGGGTCTCCGGTCAGCCCCTGTACTCGGCTAGGTGTCCGTATGGGTTTGATTCCCTTCGGGTAATCCCATACGTGTATTCTTCCACGGTAAGGTTTCCATCACGGTAAACCCGTGTCTTCCCTTTGACAGAGATCTCTGTCAGGCCCTGCTGGCAGCCCTCCTCCCTACTCCTAGGTAGGATCTGCCCCAGAGTCCAGTCGTATGTAGTACTGCCCCAGGCCTGGGTCAGTCCATATCAGTGTCTCCACATGGTACCTCCCTTCGGGCAGGATGTGGCCTCCGTAGCGCCCTTCTCCGGAAGGCTCGCTTCCCTGTCGTTACTGCCAAGCTGTAACAACAAACAGGAAAGACGTGAAGCATCTTTCATTGAAGGTCGAAATCCCTTCCGACTTCTGGGGAAAGGAACAGCGGCTTGGCTATCTCCAGCAGCGATGTACTCAGTGGTCCCTGCGTGCACCAAGGTTAGCGAATTTGTGCTGGGGCGACGGGAAGGTTGCGACCTTTCGTATGGCATTTGTCTGTCACGAGCTCGCTTGTCAGCATCTGCATGCCACAAGGTTGTGACGGGGTTCAGGTTGTGGCGCTTTCCATAAGATCCCTATGTCGTCACGACATAACTCGTAGTGACCGACAGATAGGGAACGTCTCGTTACGTACGTAACCCTCGTTCCCTAATGGAGGGAACGGAGACGTTATGTCCCCATGCCACAATCTTGAAACCATCGCTGGGTGCCAGGGACACGTTCTCGGCTCCTCAGCGTAAAACCTGATGAGTGGATGCACCTGTCGCCTATTTATACCCGTGTGCACGTGGAGTGGCTCAGGTATGCAAAATCCACTAGCCAGTATTCATTGGCGTTTTCTCTTAAGTCAGAGATGATTGGGGCTTCCAAGTAAATGTCATCACAACATAACGTCTCTGTTCCCTCCATCAGGGAACGAGGGTTACGTACGTAACCGAGACGTTCTGTTTGCTATACCCTTTGCCACATCTCTTTCTACCATTATGTTCTTCAGTTCATTATCAATCCATGGTGCTCTAATATTCTTCACTGTGTATTTTTTCATAGGTGCATGTTTATCCAACAAAGAATAAAATAATATTTCAAAAGCTGCTAATGCATCATCAGGATGACCTTCCTTGTAAACATCAGGCCAACATATTTTATTTACATCTTTACAAAATAATTCTGACAAAATTTCCTATATGATCTTTTATAAATTACTTTTGGTCTTCCTTTAGAGACCTTTGTTTTTCTAGTAATCGCTATTATATTATGGTCACTACACCCAATAGGAACAGATACACCCTTAGAGCACATTTCCACAGCATTTGTATAAATATGGTCTATACAAGTAAATGTTTTCTCACCAAGACTATTTACATGAATTCTTGTTGGTTGATTAATAACTTGTGTTAAATTACATGCATTAATTACATTCACCACTTTAGTCTTTCACGAGTTCACACTTACATATAATAAATAGAATAAAGTTTATGCGTATTTGGCGTGCTGTCCGAGGGGAGGGCTCCGAGCTCGGAATTTTGGCCCGAACCCAGAGTACCCCCCTACAGGTTAGGACAGTAATAGTTGTAAGTGCGGAGAAGGGGTGGCAGAGGGATGCTGGAAAACTGCCACTGAACAGAGGTAAGTCTGCTATGTATATATACACACCTCTTATCTTGTTAACTGGGTTGATTACTGATTGTTCTCCTCTCGTGTTAATTAGGTTAATTATCTGAACGTGCTCCTCCCGAACTTTGTTAATAAAACATCATTTAGGGAACAAACCTGAGACATCCAATTAATATTTAAGTCACCCATCAAGTAAATTTCATTTCCAGTATCACATACATGATCAATCATATCACACAATTCACTTAAATAACTATTTGCACATGGTGGTCTATAGCAACAACCAACAAATAATGATTTGACAAATGGTAACTGTACTTGTAGCCACAGAGCCTCTACATCTACAGGCATTAAATCTTGTCTTATCTTTACTGGAATATGACTTTGAATATATATGGCAACCCCTCCACCATATTTATTTTTATCTTTCCTGTAAATATTATAACCATTTATATCTACTACATCATCTGTGAATGTTTGATCAAGATGTGTCTCTGTTACTGCTAAAACATGAATATTATTTGTAATCAAAACATCAGATATTTCAACAAGTTTATTCCTAAGGCTACAAATATTAATATGAGCTAATTTTAATCCTTTCCTTGGTAACTTGATTGATACTGACATAATTTATAAAAATAAAAATTCTTAATTTCATCCAATTTCCTCAAGCTAACTTAAAGAAGCCATAGGCCTACTTTGATTTCTCATTGCTATCATTTTTAACTTTTGATGCAGGATATGTGATTAATTTATCATAGTTTCTCTATTCTGCTTGCACTGACCTTCTAAATAATTGGCTTTAGCATCTAATACCAAAAGAGATTCAGCCAATTTATGTATGTCATTTGTATTTGATTTAAATTCAGTTGACCATTCTCTACAGTTAACTTTCAAATCATCCACCTCCTTCTGAGTGAACTGGAGACTTATCTTCAAGTCTTGTACCTCCTTCATGAGCTCATCTACTCTTTGATTCATATAAGTCAATCATTTGTGTAAAAGTTTTATAACTGTTTTCTTGTTGCAACATTAATTCTTTAAAATGCGCTTTCTCTTGATCAAGCAGCTCCCGTACCTGAGCCAAGGAGATGTTGTCCTCGTTGCTGTTATTCGCGTTCCTTGGCATGTTGTAGTCACAACTGTGTACTGCTTATTTTCAGCACACTTCCAACCCTAGAATTTCGCTAGTTCACTGCGCGGCCTCCTCGCAGAACCAGTCAGAACCCCGTCGCAGCCTCGGTGCAAACGATCCTCCGCCTCAGAGTTTGCGGCCTCCTCGCGGAGTTAGCTGGAACCTCGTCGCGGCCTCGGTGCAAACGATCCTCTGTTTCAGAGTTTGCAGCCTCCTCGCGGAGTTAGCTGGAACCTCGTCACGGCCTCGGTGCAAACGATCCTCCGCCTCAAGAGTTTGTGGCCCCCTTGAGGAGTTAGCTGGAACCTCGTCGCAACCAGATCAAATGAATCAGTATCAAATGAATCTTGGTCTGACTTTTTGCAAAACACCAGGTCAGGTGTAATGAGTCAGTGATGTTCTCTTCCATGCATCGTGGAAAAGCACAGCAATGTCTACTGAACTGTTGAGACCTTCTCCATAATAAATTGTCTATAAAGTGTGTTTTTCTTTTTGCAAGCATTTAACAAACCCTTAGTAATCCATGGATCATTTATTTGCCTTTGTTTACCATTGTATTGTTTAACTGGACAATTTTTGTCATACAGTGATGTAAAAATCTTTAGGAATCCATTATGCTTCATCAATATCTTCTTCTTCATATACTATTTTCCAGTTTTGTTTAACCTGTTAACCTGCACCAGGACGCGGGCGCACTGAGAGCTCTTTGTTTGCACACGTCATTGTTTTCAAACAGATAAAGTAAAACAGGACAAAATGAATCTTGACAAACTATATATCATTTTGAAGGTCTAAGCCTCTAGCATCGACGACAGATCGCTGTTTTTCGATAGAAAGCTTATACGGAATGTATTTGCTAAATTTGTGTAAGCAGTACACCAAAACATGTAGAAAAAAACCCCGCAGTACATACCATATTCATCCTGATAACGACACTCAAACGTATCCACTGCTGTAAATCCTGGTTTAGTTTGAAAGATAAGGGTCCACTGAACAACATTCCATCGAGCACTTTTAGTCCAAAGAAACAACAACGCTGTAATTTAGATCGTTAATCCTTTGTTTACGTCTCATCTCTTCAGGGAGAGTTATTGTTTGTGTCCGTTATGGAACAGATTACGCTCAAAAACAGCGTCTTGGTGGTAAAAAAAACAGCACGATTTTGTAGCAGACAATGTTCCAAACAGAATGAAATCATCCAAAAAAAAAAAAGTCAAAGATACACGGAAGATTGTTTATTTGAATTCTGGCGCTCCCTCGCGACGGCGCATGACGCACGCTGTGACGCACCTGTCATCTGATGGGGGCGTAACTTAGCGATCTTTTTAGCACAAAAAACATTTCTTTTTTTTCTTCTTCAGCAGTTTTCATATATGTTTGCGTGTTTTGTGGAGAATGTGCCTGTATCAGTATGATTAACATCTCTATGGCTGATAATCAGCATGTAATTACTGACTGTTCACAGATATCAGTGTGAATGCAGTCTATATAAAAGACCATTATAATGTGAATATTGACTATATTGGGCGGCCATCAGTGTGATTAGCATCTGTATGAATGATCGTCAGCATGTGATTACTAATGTATGAGCAGGAAAGCATCTGAATGTCAGGAAATCAGTATGTAATTAAGTTATTTTTTTTTATTATTATTGTTTTTTTTTCATCACTCAAAAATTATTATTATGGTATTATTCTAGTGCTCAAATAAATCACTTATACGATGTCTAAGATTCTGTATACAGTTTTATAATTGAAAAACTGCAGTGGCATGTATAATGACTAAATAGTTTGTAGTAGAACTCTTCAATAATTTGGTAAATATTTTTCCTCAAACGGGGGGGGGGGGGACTAGAAAAATGTCTGCAGGAATCTCATTTTTCATGGTATCTTCTTCAGATTTGAAATATAAACTCATGAGACATGTGACTTTCAACCCATTACTTTTCTGGATTTCTCCAGGACTGATTTCATGCATTTTTATATGAAATAAAAAAAAATTCAGTGTGGTACAAATTTTATCAAGGCACTTCAGTGTCTATAACTTTTTATATTTTTGAGCATCATCAACTCTGGATGATGGATAGTAAAGGCCAAAGGGTCTTCTTTCCAAAGACACCACAATTGTGTGTGTGGCACACTGAAGTCAGGAGCTGTTACCATTTTAAGTTAGTTAGTCATTTTCAGCTGTGATTCCCAATATGGGGGGTGCAGGTTAACAGGTTAAGTAATTCTTTCTTGAACACATTTATATTTTCTACAGTTCTTACTCTTTTATATTTAAAGTAACTTTTTTCCTTTGGGTTCCTATTCTTACAATGGTAGACAATAAAAACAGGCAAATGGTCACTAATATCACTATATAATAACCCACTGTCTATATTATTGTCCATATTATTTGTAAATATATTGTCTATCAATGTAGCACTATGACATGTGATTCTACTTGGTCTGGTGATTGTTGGATGTAAGCCCATGCTATACATTGTATTGATAAAATCTTCTATCATTTTATGCTTTTTGGATTCAATAAGTCAATGTTGAAATCTCCACATATGAACATAATCTTTTGTCCTGTTTTTGTAAACATTCTTTCCATCCACTCATTAAATATTTCAATATTTGATCCAGGAGTAACATCTAGCTACTGGGGTGCCTCAGGGCTCAGTTCTTGGACCACTTTTCTTTTCTGTCTACATGGCATCACTAGGTTCTGTCATTCAGAAACATGGCTTTTCATATCACTGCTATGCTGATGACACTCAACTCTACCTCTCATTCTATCCTGATGATCCGATGATAGCTGCTCGCATCTCAGCATGTCTAACAGATATTTCTTGCTGGATGAAGGACCATCACCTTCAACTCAACCTAGCTAAGACAGAACTGCTTGTAGTTTCATCAAACCCATCACTTCATCACAATTTCACCTTCCAGTTAGGCTCATCAACCATAACTCCTTCAAAGACAGCCAGAAACCTTGGAGTTGTGATTGACGATAAGCTGACTTTCTCAGACCACATTGCTAAAACTGCCCGGTCCTGCAGATTTGCATTATACAATATTAAGAAGATCAGGCCCTTTCTCTTGGAACATGCAACACTACTCCTTGTTCAGGCTCTTGTTCTGTCCAGACTTGACTATTGCAATGCTCTCTTGGCAGGTCTTCCAGCCAATTCCATCAAACCTCTACAATTAATCCAAAATGCCGCTGCAAGATTAATCTTTAATAAGCCGAAAAGAACGCACGTCACGCCTCTGTTCATCAATTTGCACTGGCTACCAATAGCTGCTCGCATTAAATTCAAGGCATTAATGTTTGCCTACAGAACCACCACTGGCTCTGCACCCCTTTACCTAAATTCATTACTTCAGACTTATGTGCCCTCTAGAAGCTTGCGTTCTGCAAGTGAACAATGCATTATTGTGCCATCCCAAAGAGGCACAAAATCACTTTCACAGACTTTTTCATTAACTGTTCCCATCTGGTGGAATGACCTGCCCAACTCAATCCCAGTAGCTGAATCCTTAGCCATCTTCAAGAAACGGCTAAAAACACATCTCTTCCATCTTTATTTGACCCTCTAACTCTAGCACTCTCTATTCTAATTCTATTTTATCTATCTGTCTTCTTTTTATTTAAAAAAAAAACACATATTTGACCCTCTATCAATTGCATATTTATTCTCTAACTGCCAGCTTTTCTTGTAAAACTAACACTAGCTTTCTTTTTTCTATTCTATCTACTTGTTTCTTATAAAAAAAAAAGAAAAACTTTTTATGTGTACAGCATTAGGCTAACCAAGACTTGTCATAGCACTTGCATGTTGTTGCTCTTTTGTTGGTTTTAATTGCTTCTAATGCCCTCATTTGTAAGTCGCTTTGGATAAAAGCATCTGCTAAATGACTAAATGTAAATGTACAATGTGTAATAACAGGCAAGCAAAATCGCATAACATAAGTGATAAAATTAGCCTATTTTAATGAGATGAGTGATCCAGTAGCCAATGAGAGGTGTTCAGATTAGTCATCGCGGAAACACTGGATTTTTGTTCAGTGCTGCCTAAATCTGCTGCTTGTGGTACATTTAATAAGAGCAGAATATATTAACTTTCTATGTAAAAATGTGATTTTGCACATTAAAGACAGGGTAAGCGATTTCTGGAAGCCAATGTTGATATTTGAAATCACCAAAACAAACACGCCCCCTACCCCAAAAGGGTCTCCCCCCTATTTTGATAGATCTGCCCCACATATACTTAGCCTATGCAACCCAGGCAACGATTAGTTCTGTGAAACATAAGCCGCATTTCTACAGAAATAACCTGGAACCCTAGACTCGGGAGTGTGAACTCCCGCAGAGGAACGACGCAAGTCCGGTAATTCTGCAAAGAGCAGCGTACTTGATAACATCAGTCAGCTCGCCTTGGCTGCTGCAATCTTCCTCACTGTAATTACAGACGGAATATATCAAACACCACTGCCTCTTTTTGTTTTCATTTAAACATATTAATAGCCGCAGAAATGTAGTTCAGGAAAGTACATACATTACAATGAAATGAAATATTATATCAAACATTGCCTGTTTTTATTTTCATTTTAACATATTAAAGGATTAGTTCACTTTCAAATTAAAATTTCCTTATAATTTACTCACCCAAATGTCATCCAAGATGTTTATGTATTTCTTTCTTCAGTCGAAAAGTAATTAAGGTTTTTGATGAAAACATTCCAGGAATTTTACCCATATAGTTAGTATCAATGGACTCCAAACGGTTGAAGGTCAAAATTACAGTTTCAGTGCAGCTTCAAAGGGCTATAAACGATACCAGACGATGAATAAGGGTCTTATCTAGCAAAACGATTGGTCATAAAAAAAAAAAATGTATATGCTTTATAAACACAAATGCTCGCCTGTTCTGTGATACACGGTCATGATGTAATGACGTTGAAAAGGTTACGCTTGACGTAGGCTCCATCTCATCTTCTCTTCCAAGTTCAAAATCGTCCGACATCGTTGTTTTACCTTGTAAATTCGTTCAGTTGTAACTCCCTTTTTTTGTAAACGGCGTTTGACTTAGTATTTGCACGTTCAACTTGTAAACACTGACTCGGTACTTTCGCCTACGTCAAGCGTGACCTTTCAACCTTTTCAACATCATTACGTCATGACCGCGTATCGCAGAACAGGCAAGCATTTGTGTTTATAAAGCATATACACTTTTATGATTTTATTTTAAATGACCGATCGTTTCGCTAGATAAGATCCTTATTCATCTTCTGGTATCGTTTATAGCCCTTTGAAGCTGCACTGAAACTGTAATTTTGACCTTCAACCGTTTGGAGTCCATTGAAACTATCTATATGGAGAAAATTCCTGGAATGTTTTCATCAAAAACCTTAATTTCTTTTCGACTGAAGAAAAAAATACATAAACATCTTGGATGACATGGGGGTGAATAAATTATCAGGAAATTATAATTTGAAAGTGAACTAATCCTTTAACAGAACAATAGAATAAAGACCAAAGATTACTTGTTAGATTTACCCAAAACGAATTATATCTTATGTTTAACCACTACAGAGACATCAGAGCCAGCGGAAAATGTCAGAAGGACTAGCCGAGGTTATGCTCCTCTCTTCGGGATACATGAGCACTGAGCGCCCGGTGATCGAGTGGAGCTCACGTCTCCAAAATCGGCAAAGCACATTTTCAAATAGGCGCTGTTTTTATAAATAAGCCGCAGATTTGAGTTTTAAACAACTACATTCTCGCCTGAAATACACGCGTCCAGTGTAGGCAGACTTTAGCTGTTGCGGCGCGCCACATCCGGTGTAGGCACGGTGTTACTCGGGAAGAAACAAAGCGACCTCGGCGTCCGATCGCAGGCCTTCCGCTCCTTGAGTTCTCTCCAGCGCTGGAAAGCTGATCCGATATTTACACTGGTCCTACTTCTTGCCTTATCGTTCCACAGACGTTTTCCTCTTTTGTTTTTTATCCGCCAACTCTATCTCTCTGTCGTTCGGCTCAGCTGTTCACTGAACGCTCTCTCCTCCATATCATGAGTAGACACGCCCCTTAATGCTGATTGGCTTCAATTTTGTCTTGGTACACGGCCCCGACTAAGTTTTCTAAAACATTTTTGAAAAATCGCTTACCCTGCCTTTAATGCTGTGCATAAAAGTAAATTGTAAATAAAAAGTAAAAAAGTAAAATGTTTGATCAAGTTCGATCAATGACCAAAATTTTGTATAACAATTATCTACATTACAATGTTATATCAGGGTTCATTTTAATGTTCACATTTCTCTGCTTTTTACGAGTTACTTAAAATGAACCACCTTTACTTTTATTTCAAAGTTGACTGAAGAAAACAAAGAGAACGAAGAATTGAGTGAAGTTGAGGAGAAAAATCATGTCAAAACTGGTGAAAACCTCTTGAGTTGCTCTCAATCTAAGCAGAAAGATTTAAAGAAAGGAAGAGCCAAAAAATCTAATCAAAATTACATATGCTCTCAGTGTGGAAAGAGTTTGATGAACAAACAGAAAGAAACCTTTCAGCACATATGAGAGTTCATACTGGAGAGAAACCATTCGCTTGTGATCAGTGTAGGAAGAGTTTCACACAATCAGCACAACTTAAGCAACACTTGATCATCCACACTGGGGAGAAACGTACTCGGTTACTATCGTAACCTCGGTTCCCTGAGATATGGAACGAGTACTGCGTCTTGATAAAGACGCATATGGGAAAAGCCTTTTTTTCTCCTGAACTGAAGTCTTATTCAATCACGCAGTGAAACTGTAAAAAACGAACCAATGGGTCGGCAGCAGAGCTGCACGAGCCTATGGTGACGAAACCCGCCAGATCCCGCCAGAATGGGCGGGGCCATCTGGCTATATAAGCGGCCGTTTCGCCATAGGATCCTCAGGTTACTTCGACTGAAGCGACGACTGAGTCGTGCAGCTACCTGGCACGGCAAAGTACGCAGTACTCGTTCCGTATCTCAGGGAGCCGAGGTTACGATAGTAACCGAGTACGTTCCCTGTCGATACTCTACTCGTACTGCGTCTTGATAAAGACACATATGGGAACACAATTCAATCACGCCGTACTAGGGTAGCTGAATGATTGTATATATACCTCCATAAACATTAATGCCCATAGGGAAGTGCAATATCATACTCCGGGCTGAAACAAGCTAAACTCAAAGAGGTTATGCTCGGCCTGGGTGATCGTTCCATATGACTCTTACATACTCAGTATTTCCAGGACCGAAGTATGTAAGGAACCAACCAGAGAGCTTGAGCGCATTGCGGTCAAGAATTCTCCATCAGGATTGTTCCCACAGCATATGCATGTAAGCTCATCTAAGCAGAGAGGACCCTGGCCTGTAAGGCCAGTACGTCCAGGTTATAAAACCTACCAAATGTGGACGGCGAGGCCCAACCAACCGCCGCACAAATTTCTGTAATGGACACACCGCTAGACCACGCCCACGACGAGACGATGCCTCTAGTCGAATGGGCTCGAACTCCAATGGGGCATTGTAGGCCCAAAGAAGAGTACGCCAGCATAACAGCATCCACTATCCACTTAGAGACCCTCTGCTTCGTGACCGGATGCCCTTTGGTGCGGCTACCGAAGCTAACAAAGAGCTGTTCCGTACGCCTAAAGGAGGTGGAACGCTCAAAGTAGATCCTCAGAGCTCTGACAGGGCATAACAAGGATAACTCCTGGTCCTCCTCAGAGGGAGGAAGCGCGGAGAGTGTGATGACCTGGGCTCTAAATGGGGTTGAAAGTACCTTAGGTACGTAACCATGCCTTGGTTTCAGGACGACCTTGGAGTCGTTGGGCCCGAATTCCAGGCAGGCAGGGCTAATAGAGAGTGCCTGTAGGTCTCCAACTCGCTTAACCGACGCTAGTGCTAATAGCAGAGCAGTCTTCAGTGACAGTGACCGGAGGTTCATAGACTAGCGGCTCAAAGGGAGGGCCCTCAGTATGGTGGGCAGGTCCCATGTAGGGACGGTAAGGGGCCGAGGCGGACTCAGCCTCTTGGCTCCCCTCAGAAAACGGACAACTGAGTTGTCTCTGCCCACCGATTGGCCTGCTATAGGGGCATGAAAGGCCGCTATAGCTGCTACGAACACCTTGAGTGTGGAATGGGAACGTCCCTTATCCAGCAGCTCCTGCAGGAAGGACAGAACCACCGCTAACTCAGATGTAGAGGGGTTTTCACCACGGTCGAGGCACCAAGTGGAGAAAACAGCCCACTTAAGGGCGTAGAGGCGTCTTGTGAAATAGTGAATAGCCTCAGAAATGGTGTTTAACACTCGCTCTGGGAAGCCGATAGGAGAGCCCACAGCTCGGGTCGAGGGTGCCATATTGTTCCGTTCGCCTGAGAGAGGAGATCCCATCTCAGGGGCACGGGCCAGGGTGCTGCTGTCAGCAGCTGAGTTAGCTCTGACAACCAAGGTTGGTTCTCCCACAAGGGGGTCACCAATAGCACCTTGTGTCCTTGTTCCCTGATTCGCCTGATGACCTGTGGAATCAGGGCGATCAGGGGGAATGCATAAAGGAGGGGGTTGGGCCAATCGTGGGCCAAAGCATCCCTAACCTTCGAATAATAAGTTGGGCAGTGAGAGCTGTCTTTGGAGCGAAAAGGTCTACTTCGGCCTTGCCAAAGATCTTCCAGATCCTCCGAACCGTCTACGGATGGAGCATCCACTCCTCCGAGGGGACATTCCTCCGAGATAACATATCCACTCCCTGGTTCAATCTGCCCGGCAGGTGTGCTGCCCTCAGCAAACGCAGGTTGAGCTGAGCCCATTCCAGAAGGCGCTCTGCCAGAATGAAGAGGTGCTTCGAGGAGACACCTCCCTGATGGTTTATACAGGACACCACGGACAAGTTGTCTGAGCGAATCAGCACATGGCGTCCTATTAGGTCTGGCAGGAAAAACTGGCATGCTCGACATACTGCTAGCATTTCCAAGCAGTTGATGTGGAAGCCCTTCTCCGCTTTCGACCAATGGCCGAAGGTCGGTTTGCCTTCGCACAGCGCCCCCCAACCTGTGTTGGAGGCGTCTGTCGTGACAACTTTCCTGTTGCAGACCATTCCCATGGCCACGCCCTTCTCCATCCATCGTGGGTTCTTCCAGGGGGCCAGGGCTGTCACACAGGCCTGGCTCACCCAGATGTGTAGGCGTCCGTGACGCCATGCGTTGGGTGGAATCCGTGGTTTCAAGCAGCGTTGGAGGGGCCGCATGCGAAGCAGGCCCAGCTGTAGCACTGGCGATGCTGCGGCCATGACGCCCAGCATTCTTTGAAACACTTTGAGTGGGTGAGCAGTGTCTCTCTTGAAGGTGGCCGCGAGTTTCTGAATGGCCAGAGCGCGTTCTGGCACTATCACAGCTCTCATTTGGGCTGAGTCCAGAACTGTTCCCAGGAACGATACTCGTTGGCTGGGGGACAGTGCGCTCTTGGCGAAATTGACCCTGAGCCCCAGGCGCTCTAAGTGGCTGAGGAGGAGGGTTCTGTGTGAAAGTAGCTCCACCTCTGACTGGGCCAGAATGAGCCAGTCGTCAAGGTAGTTGAGAATCTGTCTTAGAGGGGGAAAGAGCCGTGTCCATGCACTTCGTAAAAGTGCGGGGGGCCAGATACAGTCCAAAGGGAAGGGCTGTGTACTGATAAGCCACTCCCTCGAAGGCGAATCTAAAGAATCGTCTGTGATGGGGTGCTATCTGGATGTGAAAGTATGCGTCTTTCAGGTCCAGAGAACAGAACCAGTCCCCTGTGCGAATCTGCGAGAGCATCTGCTTCATCGTGATCATCCTGAATTACCTTCTCATGAGGGCATGATTCAGGCGTCTGAGATCGAGGATGGGCCGGAGGCCGCCATCCTTTTTGGGGACGAGGAAGTAACGGCTGTAAAAGCATGACTCTATGGCTTTCTATGGCTCCTTTTTCCAGCAACGTCATCACCTCTGAGCGTAGAACGCGAGCGTTCTCGTCCTGCACTGAGGTGGAGACCACGCCGCTGAAACGCGGGGGTCTTCAAGCGAATTGGAGTGAATAACCTCGTTTTATTATCCCCATAACCCAGAGGTGGGGGCAAGTCACACATGTTCAAGTCTCAAGCAAGTCTCAAGTCCCTACCATCAAGTCTCAAGCAAGTCTCAAGTCACAGTACAAACAAATCAAGCAAGTCAAGTCAAGTCAGCGGCTCACCTCAAGCAAGTCAAGTCGAGTCCTGATATAAGGGTCAAGTCAAGTCAAGTCACAGTATCAAACAGGAACATATATATTTTTGTCACACGACCTTATTAATTTTTCCTCAGAAATTAACTTTTTTAATTATACATTTTAAATAATGTTTTAAATATAACATTTTGAAAATAGGCAAAATAATACTTTGTCTGTAATTGAGAAAATATTGATAAAAATACAAGATAAAAATATGTATCTCATATTTATGTTATATTGAGTTTGACCATCCTAGGAGACACAAATAATATTTAACAGATGTTTGAAAATGATTTTGCACTAAATATCTCCAGCAAAGACTGGGATTCAGTCTGGGAGCACGCTAAAGAATTTCAGTGTGCAACAAAACATGCTATTCAATTTAAAATAATATGCTGACTACAAATCAACCCTTATATCAGAAATAAAATGGACCCAAAATTGTCATCGGATATAGACACCCTATTTGGACTGTTTGTCAAACTATTGTCATCATGACTCAAAACAAGAAGCCTATTGCTGTTAATGTTTATGTATCTTCCCCTGTAACTTATCGATTTCTTTGATTTTATCTTAATAAGAACAAAATTAACAGCTGTGCATTTAAGGTCTGCCTAAGCTTTTTGTTTTGTTTTGTTTTTGTTTTCTGTTTGTTCTGTTGGAAAAAATAATAATAATTAAAAAAATTGAATATAGAAATATGAAATTAAATGATAGACCTACTCTATGACATTAATGCCGCCAGTAAGTGGCGGCAAATCACTGCTTTATCACAGAAGCGTTCATTGAACTGATTCATTCAAAACAGTTGATTCGTTCATGAACAAGTAAGAATGGGCCACTGAATCACTGAACCGATTCGTTCAAATCCATGGATTCGTTCAGTATTCAGTGTGTTGCTTAGAGACGCGTGTAACTCTAGCTGTGGGCTGAACGGAACTGTTGGCAGCCGCGCTGAAAATATTACTAAATATCGTATATTATAAATATAAAAACTCATACTAGGGCCATTTTGACAACATGTCTTGGATTTTGGGTGCAAGAGAAACATCACTAATCGATAAAAAAAACTTTGGTTTCCATGGTACAATTCCATATATTGATTTACAAAGAGGGATACTTGACACTAAAGCACTGTTTTGAGATACAAACGTCAGCGAAATTAAAGTTTGACGTCGTTAATTACAAACACGAGATTAATAATTTATAATTACTTTAATCAAAGTGTTAATCCAAACATCTCGGGAGATTCTCTTGCTCCCTGTATTTGGCGCGCTGTGTGTGTTCTGTGCTCGTACAGTGTCATCAACTGCGCAGACTCGGATCACTTCTGCCGCTGGTTCAGTGGCTTGCATTTTGTTTACCAAATTATGTCGCAATGAGTTGTTATAAAGTCAAGTCCTGCCGAGTCATGAAGGTCAAGTCAAGTCAAGTCTCAAGTCACTGGATCTCAAGTCGAAGTCAAGTCGAGTCATTTTCTTTATTTAGTCAAGCAAGTCACAAGTCCTTGAATTTGCGACTCGAGTCAAGTCATGTGACTCGAGTCCCCCACCTCTGCCATAACCCAATCTGACACTCCGGGGATGGCCTGCCAGGCCTCGGCCCGCGTGGCAAGGGGTTGGATAAACTCGAGTGACCGAGTGCACGGAGGCAGGGCACTCGTGCGGGGCAGAAGAGGAAATCTGCTCTATTTTTGAGAATGTTTGTGTTTTATTTTTTCCACTATCACAGCGGATGGTTGCTTGGGCGCTTGTACGGGCCCTGTATTTGCAACAAACACAATTCCCTCTGCACCTGGAATTGAACGGGGTGAAAAAAGGTTTTCTAAGAGAGGCTGTTTGGTGGGCGGTCTGGCCGTGGTGGGACTTGGCCCTCTCCTCTTCCTGCCCTGCATATCAGGAAGACGCCGGAGGCGCAGGGTCCAACACAATCCTGGGTCGGGGGCCCTGGCGCTTCAGAAGGGGGTGGCGTCTGGCCGAGCAGGAGCGCCCTCGCGTCTGCTGAGTCTTGGCAGGCTAAAGGGCGGGGACGGCAGGTGCAAACTTTGCGAGCTGCTGAGTCGGAGCAGCTGCGGAGCTGGAGCGCTTGGGCAGGAAGTGTCACATGGCCTGTGACGCCTTCTGTGCTTCTGTGAAGCGCTCAGCGAATCCTTCCACCGCAGGTCCAAAGAGGCCATTGGGGGAAATCGGGGCGTCAAGGAAGGAGACCCTGTCTGCGTCCTTGATCTCCGTCAGCGTGAGCCACAGGTGGTGCTCGAGCACCACCAGGCTGGCCATAGACCTTCCTATTGCCTGGGCGGTGGTCATGGTGGCACGCAAAGCCAGGTCTGTTGCACTTCTCAGCTCCCTGAGAGTCGCAGGATCAGGCTTAGACTCGTCTATGGCAGAGAGGAGTTTGGCCTGATAGACCTGTAGAACCGCCATTGAATGGAGCGCCGAAGCCACCTGTCCAACTTAAGCGTAGGAGCGTCCAGCGAGCGCTGAAGTGGTCCTGCATGGCTTGGACGGGTGGTTGGCCTTCGCCTTCCAGCCGATGGCAGTGGGTGGGCAGAGATGTGCAGCCAATGACTCATCCAGTTGAGGCATCCTCTCGTACCCCTTTTCTTCAGCGCCGTCAATTGTAGTGAGGGCGGATGAAGCAGAAGTACGGAGGCGAGCAGAGTAGGGGGAGCGCCAAGATCTCGTGAGCTCGTCGTGAACTTCAGGGAAGAACGGCGAGGGTCGCTGTTGAGGGGCCTGACGGCGCCCCGGCATGAACCATTCATCGAGACGGCTGCGAGAAGGCTCCTCTGGTGGAGACCACTCCAACCCCAGCTCTTCAACCGCTTTTGAGAGGACACGGAAAAGTTCGGCATCCATCCTGGCTTTGGCGGCGCTGGGCGTGGACAAATGCGAGGGGGCGGGGTCAGCTACCGAGCCCGACAGCTCCTCAGCGTCTGAAGCTGCCAATGACATGCTGTCATCGGCCAGCTCTTCGTCACTTCCCCCGAACGAGACCAGATCGCTCGCGCTTGCAGAGGGACGCTGGTCAGTTTGGGAAAAAAGGACGGGAAAAATCTCTCTGTGTGGCGAGAGCGAGGCACGCGGAATCTGAGCCGAAGTGAGCTCATTCTCAGCTGGGTGCTGAGATCCTCTGCTCTGCTGTTTTTTCCTCACAGGTCCCTGGGAGGAAGAAAACGGGAGGGCGCGAGGGGTGGAGTCGCTCTCTGAAAAGAAAGCGATCCGCGAGCGCAGAGAGGCAAGACTGATGTTCTCGCAGTGAGAACAATCAGAGCCAGCGAGCACAGCATCTGCATGGGATTTCCCCAAGCAGGAAACGCACTCGCTGTGACCGTCATCGGCATGCAGGGTAGACCTGCACGAACCGCAGTAACGGCGCGGCATTTGCAACAACGCCAATTTGCTCTTTTAGGCGCGTGAGATTCGCCGGATGGCGGCAGCGAACGGGACCGGAACTGCTGCGATGCTGGAGCGCGAAGAAAGGCGGATCAGCCGAGCAGATTGAGGTCGCTGGTCCAGCTGCGAGGCGTGTCAACGGCAAGTAGGCTTCTGGGATCAGTTGCAGACGAAGTCGTCGTTGCTGAAGGAGAAGAAATCTGAGGATCCTATGGCGAAACGGTTGCTTATATAGCCAGACGGCCCCGCCCATTCTGGCGGGATCTGGCGGGTTTCGTCACCATAGGCTCGTGCAGCTCTGCTGCCGACCCATTGGTTCGTTTTTTACTCACTGCACGAACCAATAGTCGTGCAGTTTCACTGCGTGATTGAATAAGACTTCAGTTCAGGAGAAAAAAAGGCTTTTCCCATATGCGTCTTTATCAAGACGCAGTACGAGTGGAGTATCGACAGGGAACTGTAAACATGATCAGTGCGGCAAAACATTTTCGAGGGCTTCAAACCTGAAGAAGCAACTGAAAGTTCATACAAAGGAGAAGCAACATTCATGTTATTTGTGTGGTAAGAGTTTTTCATGTCTACAAGTTTTAAAAGTACCTCAGAAAATACATACTTGTGTGAGAGAGTACATGTGCTTTGAGTGTGAAATGACTTTTACCTCTGTAAAACAGCACCAGATGATTCACACTGGAGAAAAACCTTACAAGTGTTCACACTGTGACAAGAGATTCAGTCGGTCAGAACACCTGAAAACACAAGAGAGGATCCACACTGGAGAAAAAACGTACACATGTGATCAGTGTGGGAAGAGTTTTGCACAAAAAAGAAACCAGGGGTGTCAAATTCATTTTCACTGAGGGCCACTTCAACATTATGGCTGCCATCAAAGGGCCAGTTGAAACTGTAAGACTGTACAAATGTTACTACTCCTTAACATATTGTTAAATAACTCTCTATTTAAGTTACAAATATTGCATATGCATTTGCATATATGTAAAAATCCAGCGAGCGCTGAAGTGGTCCTGCATGGCTTGTACGGGTGGTTGGCCTTCGCCTTCCAGCCGATGGCAGTGGGTGGGCAGAGATGTGCAGCCAATGACTCATCCAGTTGAGGCATCCTCTCGTACCCCTTTTCTTCAGCGCCGTCAATTGTAGTGAGGGCGGATGAAGCAGAAGTACGGAGGTGAGCAGAGTAGGGGGAGCGCCAAGATCTCATGAGCTCGTCGTGAACTTCAGGGAAGAACGGCGAGGGGCGCTGTTGAGGGGCCTGACGGCGCCCCGGCAGGAACCATTCATCGAGACGGCTGCGAGAAGGCTCCTCTGGTGGAGACCACTCCAACCCCAGCTCTTCAACCGCTTTTGAGAGGACACGGAAAAGTTCGGCATCCATCCTGGCTTTGGTGGCGCTGGGCGTGGACAAATGCGAGGGGGCGGGGTCAGCTACCGAGCCCGACAGCTCCTCATGACGTGCTGTCATCGGCCAGCTCTTCGTCACTTCCCCCGAACGAGACCAGATCGCTCGCGCTTGCAGAGGGACGCTGGTCAGTTTGGGAAAAAAGGACGGGAGAAACCTCTCTGTGTGGCGAGAGCGAGGCACGCGGAATCTGAGCCGAAGTGAGCTCATTCTCAGCTGGGTGCTGAGATCCTCTGCTCTGCTGTTTTTTCCTCACAGGTCCCTGGGAGGAAGAAAACGGGAGGGCGCGAGGGGCGGAGTCGCTCTCTGAAAAGAAAACGATCCGCGAGCGCAGAGAGGCGAGACTGATGTTCTCGCAGTGAGAACAATCAGAGCCAGCGAGCGCAGCATCTGCATGGGATTTCCCCAAGCAGGAAACGCACTCGCTGTGACCGTCATCGGCATGCAGGGTAGACCTTGATTGATTCTTGTTCAGAGTGAAACAAACTATTACTGTATCAATTTTCAACTGATTTTACTGTATAGTTTTGAAGAAAAGTAAAGAAAATCACTCCAAAATCAGTGCATTCTAATAATTTCCTAATTCAAACACTCATAATAATCTTTCCTTTATATGTTTGCTTGTTCTTTCGATTGAGTTCTTTCGATCGATTCGATCAGCTTGCTGGTTTGTTCACTTCTATCTTCAATGAGTCCCTTGCTACCTCTGTAGTTCCCACCTCCTTTAAAAAATCCATCATCATCCCTGTGCCTAAGAACAATAAACCCCCTTGCCTGAATGACTATCGTCCAGTGGCCCTCACATCAATAGTCATGAAGGTTTTTGAGAGACTTGTTAAGAGCCACATTAGCTCCTCCATCCCTGTTACTTTGGACCCTCTTCAGTTTACCCATCGTCCCAACAGATCTACTGATGATGCCATCTCTCACATACTACACTCCTCCCTCACACACATTGACAGCAGCAATGGGAACTATGCAAGCTGCTATTCATAGACTGTAGCTCAGCTTTCAACACCATAGTCCCCCATCAAGCTGGCTTCTAAACTCACAGGCCTCGGCCTAAACTCTTCACCCTGCGACTGGATTCAAGATTTCCTCACCGGCAGACCTCAAGTGGTGAAGGTAGGCCAGTTCACCTCAAACTCCATCACCCTGAATGTAGGAGCCCCGCAGGGCTGCGTTCTGAGTCCCTGCTATACTCTCTCTACACACATGACTGCGTGTCCTCTCACAGCTCCACATCTATTATCAAATTTGCTTATGATACTGTGGTTCTGGGCCTCATTTCCAACAATGATGAGACCACTTACTTGGATGAGGTGGAGAGACTTACATCATGGTGCCAGGACAACTGTCTCTCTCTGAATGTGAGCAAAACTAAAGAGCTGATTGTGGACTTCAGAAAGAGACACCTGCTGCCCTACACTCCTCTTATGATCAGTGGGACCCCTGTGGAGAGAGTAAGCAGCTTCAAGTACTTCGGTGTAAACATCTCTGAGGACCTGACTTGGACTACACACATTCAAACACAGGTTAAGAAAGCCAGGCAAAGGCTGTACCATCTGCGACAGCTGAGGAAATTCAGGGTCTCTCCAACAATCCTGAAAACTTTCTATTCAGGGACCATAGAAAGTGTATTGACTCAGTGTATCTCAGTGTGGTATGGAAACAGCTCCAGTCAAGACTGCAAGGCCTTGCAGAGAGATGTTCGCTTAGCTGAGCGCATCTCAGGGTCTGCTCTCCCCTCTCTGCAGGACATCTACCTCAAACGCTGCAGAAGCAGAGCTGTCAAAATCACCAAGGACTCAAATCACCCCGGTAACTGTCTTTTCACTTTGCTGCCATCTGGTAAGCGCTTCCGCTGCCTGATGGCAAAAACTGAGAGACTTAGGAGGAGTTTCTTCCCCCAGGCCATCAGACTCCTTAACTCAAACTCAGCCTCTTAACATCATCATGTCTTACTTTATAATCACTAACAATCAGTAAGATATTCATTATTCTCTACCTCATACTGACAGTGTCATTTGCACACAACACGTTCTGTGTCTTGGTATTATTATCAGGATCCCCTAAATTATCTATTCTTTATATTCAGGGGTGCAAACTCGTCAGGGGTGAAAAAGGTGACAAACTAAACTAAACTTCTGGGTTATTTCTCTCAGCAGATCTTCTTCCAGAAACAGAAAGTAGCCGGGATGAACTTGTTTGTTTACGCGGAGGCGATGTGGGCGTTTACATTCGCGCGCCTCATGTGGATGTTTGAATCTGAAAGGCGCGAACAGCGCGTGGGCGGGACCGTATTAGATATAATGAGTTGAGACGGGAAAACTGGACATCGCGTCGGTTTCATACGGATTACTTTAACATAAAATATTTGTTTTGGACGTAACTTACTTCATTTAAAAGTAGACATTCTAAGCTTTCTATACATATATTTCTCATGTATTTGAGGCGAGTATTCGCGGAGATTCAGGTTGTTTTATTTACGTGTCTGTGAAGAAAGGTGACAGAGACAGAGCCGGCAGAGAACGCACCCCGTTTATTTTATTAATTTTAGAAAAGCACATTATTTCGTTGTTATTATGACTATACAGAAATAAAAGGAGACCCTTTGCAGTTTCAAATGATACCTTATTCTTATCTGTACAATCAAAACTGACGAGTATTTTTAGTTCTTTTCGCGGTCATAAAGAAAATACGAGACAGCCTGCACCGGTGCGGGCTTCGACCCCAAGGTAGGCCAATCAGAGACAGAGTAGGGCGGGTCCAATCCTGCCATTGCCAACAGGGGGAAAAGACGCTGCAGGTGACGTGACACAGATGACTCGCAGATCCGACGACGACCCCCCCCCCCCCCTCTCCTCAAATATTTTTTTTACAGATCTACACGATTCACGTGAATGACCTATTTCAAGGTGAAAACGGCGAATTTCGCCGAAAGGTGACAAGTTTGCACCCCTGATATTTATTTTTGATGTGATTGCTGCTACATGTCAACCATGTTCAACCTGTTTGCACATTCCTCTCTCGTACAGTCATGCTTATCTTAATATTTAATTCTACAGCATACTGTCACGCACATTCTTTTATACTTTATATTTTGTTCTTTATATCTTATTTTTTATTCATTTTATTTTATGTATACTTCCCTTGTGTTGTATTCTACAATATTTGCACTGTCCATGGAGCGGACCTGACTCACATTTCACTGCTGGTTATACAATCTCTGTATAGTCGTGTATGTGACAAATAAAACTTGAAACTTGAGTCCTGTTCACAGTTACCCTGACTAATGTTGTATTCATTTTCAAGTCATTTTACTGTATAGTTTTGGAGAAAATTAATAACAAATTCACTCCAAAATTAAAGTGCATTCTAGCAGTTGCACCATTACTCATTTTCAAACACTCATGAAAATGTTTCCTTTATAGGTTTGCTTATTCTTCCAATTGATTTCTGTTCAGAGTGAATAAAACTATTACTCTATCAATTTTCAACTGATTTTACTGTATAGTTTTGAAGAAAAGTAAAGAAAATCACTCCAAAAATCAGTGCATTCTAATAATTTACCATTTCAAACACACATAAAAACCTTTCCTTTATAGGTTTGCACGTTCTTTCAGTTGATTCCTGTTCACAGTCACCCTAACTATTACTGTATGAATTTTCTAATATTTTTACTGTATGGTTTTGGAGAAAATTAATGGCAAATTCACTGCAAGCATCTAAGTGCATAAGCACTTTTACATCATGTCCCATTTTCGTACCCTCATAAAAATGTTTCATTTATATGTTTGCTAGTTCTTTCAATTGGTTCCTGTTCACAGTGATCATGACTATTACTATATTCATTTTCAAATCATTGTACTCTACAGTTTTGGCGAAAATGAAAGGCAAATTCACTCCAGAAATCAAAGTGCATTCTAGCGTTTGGACCATTTCCATGTTCAAACACTCATAAAAATATTTTCTTTATTGGTTTGCTCATTCTTTGAAATGATTCCTGTTCACAGTGACCCTGACTATTTCTATATTAATTTTAATGTCATTTTACTGTATAGTTTCTGGTAAAATTAAAGGCAAACTGCATTCTTGCATTTTCAAACACATTTTTCATTTTTAAAGGCATTATTATGCAAACGTATCATGCTTATTACCGTATGAAATTGAAACGTCTCTGTTATGTACGTAACCCTCGTTCCCTATCTGTCGGTCACTACGAGTTATGTCGTGATGACATTAGGGCTTTACTTAGTCTCACGTAGCCAGACCTTCAGACTGACGACTGAAGGTCTGGAATCTATGGTAGCTTTCATTGGCCAAGGCCCACCCATGAGGCCATTGACCGACATGTCAAACTACCAATCACAGTTAGTTTCCCAATCATCTCTAAGTTTAACCTGTTAACCTGCACCCCCCATATTGGGAATCACAGCTGAAAATGACTAACTAACTTAAAATGGTAACAGCTCCTGACTTCAGTGTGCCACACACACAATTTTGGTGTCTTTGGAAAGAAGACCCTTTGGCCTTTACTATCCATCATCCAGAGTTGATAATGCTCAAAAATATAAAAAGTTATAGACACTGAAGTGCCTTGATAAAAATTGTACCACACTGATTTTTTTTTTAATTTCATATAAAAATACATGAAATCAGTCCTGGAGCAATCCAGAAAAGTAATGGGTTGAAAGTCACATGTCTCATGAGTTTATATTTCAAATCTGAAGAAGATACCATGAAGAATGAGATTCATGCAGCCATTTTTCTAATCCCCCCCCCCCCCCCCCCCCCCCCCTCTGTTTGAGGAAAAATATTTACCAAATTATTGAAGGGTTCTACTACAAACTATTTAGTCATTATACATGCCACTGCAGTTTTTCAATTATAAAACAGTAGACAGAATCTTCGACATCGTATAAGTGATTTATTTGAGCACTAGAAAAATACAATAATAATAATTTTTGAGTGATGAAAAAAAAAATAATAATAATAAAAAATAATAACTTAAGTACATACTGATTTCCTGACATTCAGATGCTCTCCTGCTCATACATTAGGTAATCACATTCTGACGATCATTCATACAGATGCAAATCATACTGATGGCTGCCCAATATTGTCAATATTCACATTATAATGGCCTTTTATATAGACTGCATTCACACTGATATCTGTGAACAGTCAGTAATTACATGCTGATTATCAGCCATAGAGATGTTAATCATACTGATACAGGCACATTCTCCACAAAACACGCAAACATATATGAAAACTGCTGAAGAAGAAAAAAAAGAAATGTTTATTTGTGCTAAAAGATCGCTAAGTTACGCCCCATCAGATGACAGGTGCGTCACAGCGTGCGTCACGCGCCGTCGCGAGGGAGCGCCAGAATTCAAATAAACAATCTTCCGTGTATCTTTGACTTTTTTTTTTTTGGATGATTTCATTCTGTTTGGGACATTGCTTGCTACAAAATCATGCTGTTTTTTTACCACCAAGACGCTGTTTTTGAGCGTAATCTGTTCCATAACGGACACAAACAATAACTCTCCCTCAAGAGATGAGACGTAAACAAAGGATTAACGATCTAAATTACAGCGTTGTTGTTTCTTTGGACTAAAAGTGCTCGATGGAATGTTGTTCAGTGGACCCTTATCTTTCAAATGAAACCAGGATTTACAGCAGTGGATACGTTTGAGAGTCGTTATCAGGATGAATATGGTATGTACTGCGGGTTTTTTTTATACATGTTTTGGTGTACTGCTTACACAAATTTAGCAAATACATTCCTTATAAGCTTTCTATCGAAAAACAGCGATCTGTCGTCGATGCTAGAGGCTTAGACCTTCAAAATGATATACAGTTTGTCAAGATTCATTTTGTCCTGTTTTACTTTATCTGTTTGAAAACAATGACATGTGCAAACAAAGAGCTCTCGGTGCGCCCGCGTCCTGGTGCAGATTAACAGGTTAAGAGAAAATGCCAATGAGAATTGGCTAGTGGAATTTATATGCTGAGCCACTCCCCGTACATAGGGATACATAAAGCGACAGTGTGCATCCCCTCATTAAAATATTTGCTTCGCAGCTGAGTGGTTGAATGAAAGCTGATATACTCCACAAAGCCATTTGTCTGCTGTGTGTCGGAGAGCTGTTCTGGTTGGCGGTATGGTGCGAACAGCGGTGTCCCTTTCAGCGATTCCCCTGGGAGCTTAAAATGAAAAGAGCAGTTTTTCTAAAAGAGCAAATCAAGGACTGTCCGTGTCTTTTTAAAGATGCTGTTCCATCCGTGTCCTCTTGGTTTTCTGTCCTCTGTCGATGGCCATGATCACTGTCTTCAGTCTTCATCGTGGGCCGCGTCTCAGCCTGCTTCTCAGCGCGGGCATCCTCCTGCTTCCTCCACTGCTACTCCGCCCCGTGCTGAGACATCGTCGAGGCCAGCGCTTCGAGCTCCACGTAGGAAGGTGATGCCCCACGTGTCCCAGTGGTCCACCAAGTCCTACAGAAAGACGACGAAGTGGCCCTGACACAGGCAACCTGGAGATGTGGGCTGCTCTAGCTGCTCTAGAATGCGCTGCATTCTGGGCCATCCAGCACGACTCCCCACCGCTGCACCACCGCGGTATGCTGTATGTCGATTGTCCCTTTGGTGCCACTCGCATGGAGTTTGGGGATGTGGCTTGCGCTACCCAACCTTTCCCACTGGCTCATTCGGACAGTTCGACTCGGCTACGTGATTCAGTTCACCAGGTGACCCCCCAGGTTCAGCGGTGTCCTCGAGACTTTGGTGACAGTAAGAGACGCCCCTGACAGGTGCGTGGAGATTGCTGTCCAGTCGGAGAAGGATGCAATCGTGCCTGTCCCTCCAGCTGAGATGAAGCAGGGGTTTTACAGCCCTTACTTCATTGTGCCCAAGAAAAGCGGTGGCCTTTGACCAATCTTGGATCTAAGCATCTTGAATCGGGCCCTTCACAAGCTTCCATTCAGGATGTTGCGCATCCTCAGCGCATCCTCAGTTGCATCCAATCCCAGGATTGGTTTGCAGTGGTTGACCTGAAGGATGCGTACTTTCATGCCTCGATTCTTTCTCGACACAGGCCGTTTGTACGGTTTGCGTTTGAGGGTCGGGCATGGCAGTACAAGGTCCTCCCCTTCGGGCTGTCCCTGTTCCCCTGTGTCTTTATGAAGGTCGTGGAGGGTGCCCTTGCCCCGTTATGGGAAGTGGGCATCAGGATCCTAAACTATCGCGACAACTGGCTGATCATGGCCCAGTCGCGAGATCAGTTGTGTGACTACAGGGACCTGGTGCTCCGGCACCTCAGCCAGTTGGGGCTTCGGGTCAACTGGGAAAAGAGCAAGCTCTCACCTGTGCAGAGAACCTCTTTCCTCGGTATGGAGTTAGACTCTGGGAGTATGACGACACATCTCACCAATGAGCGTGCCCAGTCAGTGCTGAACTGCCTGAGTTTCTTCAGAGGCAGGATGGTGATAGCACTTAAACACTTCCAGAGGCTCCTTGGGCATATTGCATCTGCAGCCGCAGTCACGCCACTTGGATTGATTCATATGATACCACTCCAGCACTGGTTACAGTCCCGAATTCCCGAGATGGGCATGGTGGCGTGGTACACATCGTGTGACCATCACGCCAATGTGTCGCCACTCATTCAGCCCTAGTCAGACCTTTCCTTTCTACGGGCCAGGGTGCCCTTAGAACAAGTGTCCCGGCATGTTGTTGTCATGACGGATGCCTCCAGTATGGGCTAGGGCGCTACGTGCAATGGGCAGGGAGCCTTGGGGTCCTGGACAGGGTCTCGACTGCATTGGCACTCACAGCCATGAGTTGCTGGCAGTGCATCTAGCCTTGCGGCAGTACCGGCCGCTGCTGCAGGACAAGCATGTGTTGATCTGCATGGACAACACTGTGGCTGTTTCGTACATTCATAATTCGTACATTCACTCCCAGATGGGATGCAGCAGACCTAAGTGATCTATCACTCAAGCTTATGCCTTTAAGTGGAGTCTGGTCAGGAACTGGTGTTCTTCTCCCCGAGAAGACACCCAAAGATGCCTGATTAGAGTCGTGCTTCCTTTTCTGCAAGAAAAGTAGGCTGTCACCCTCCACCTTGAAAGTGATGCATGATGCAGTGGACGGCTGGTCCCTGGGGAAGCATGACCTGATCGTTAGGTTCCTGAGGGGTGCCAGAAGATTAAATTCCTAGGTCACCCATTGTGCCCTCCTGGGATTTCTCTGTCGTCCTGTCTTGACTTCAGAGGGATCTCTTTGAGCTGCTGGAATCGGTTGAGCTTAAATATTTGTCTATTAAGACAGCGCTCCTGATCGCGCTCACCTCCATCAAGAGGGTCGGGGACCTCCAAGCATTTTCTGTGAACGAAGAGTGCCTTGTGTTAGGGCTGGCCTACTCTCAAGTTGTCCTGAGATCCTGGCCTAGATACATGCCCAAGGTTCCCACCACTCCCTTCCGAGACCAGGTGGTGAACCTGCAAGCGCTGCCCTCAGAGGAGGCAGATCCAGCCTTGGCGTTGCTGGGTCCTGTAAGAGCATATATGTGGACCGCACTCAAAGCTTCAGAACCTCTGAGCAGCTCCTTGTGTGCTACGGAGGTCAGCAGAAAGGGAAGGCTGTCTCCTAGCAGAGGTTGGTCCACTGGATAGTGGAAGCCTATCTTCTCCCTTTCTTCTCTCAGAGATGACTGGGGCTCCCAAGTAAACCCCTAAAAACGCCAATGAAAATTGGCTAGTGATTTTTGCATGCTGAGCCACTCCTCGTGCATATGGGTATATAAGGTGACAGCATGCATCCACTCATTCAGGTTTTATGCTGAGGAGCCGAGAACATGTCCTGGCATCAGCGATTGGTTCAAGGTTGTGGCATGGGGACATAACGTCTCTGTTCCATCCATCAGGGAACGAGGGTTACGTATGAAACCGAGACTTTTCAGTTTCATATGGTAATATGCATGGCAATTTGCACAATAATACCTTAAAAAAATGAAAACTTTGTGTTTGAAAATGCAAGAATGCACTCCAAAAACATTTTTGGAGAGAGTTTGCCTTTAATTTTATCAGAAACTATACAGTAAAATGAAATGAAAATTAATACAGTAATAGTCAGGGTCACTGTGAACAGGAATCAATTAAAAGAACAAGCAAACCTATAAAGAAAATATTTTTGTGTGTTTGAATATGGGTAATAGTGCAAGTGCTAGAATGCATTTTTACGCTTGGGGTAAATTTGCCTTTAATTTTCTCTAAAACTATACTGTAAAATGACTTGAAAAATAATACAGTAATAGTCAGGATCGCTGTGAATAGGAATCAACTGAAAGAATGAGCAATCCTATTGTTACGGAGCCAACGAGACAAGAGGCAAGCGGATCCATTTGCTGAGCTTTATTAAGAAACATAGTCAATAAACAGGTAGGGTCAAACAATGGCAAACAGGTATGGTAAGGGCAAGACACAGAGTAGTCCTAAGGCAAGCGTGGGTCGACGATCGGCGAACAATATCCAACAGGGGCAAGGCAAAGAGAGATAATCCAGGTACACAGCAATAATCCAAACGAGGTGCAAACAGAGTCCAAACGGTAAAGCGAAGGGTTAATCCAGGAAACACGGGCAGATATCAAACACAGGAAAACTAACAAGGCAAGACTATAACTACTGAGAGAGCTCCGAAGAGTAGCTATCGCTAGGATATACGCTAAACAATACTCGGCGATCACAGAGAGCAAGTTCAAGGTTTATAAAGCGTGTGTGATCAGTGAAATCAGCTGTGTGTCGTCAGTGCAATGGATTATGGGAAATGTAGTCTTTTGGGTGATATGTAACTGTCTGTGTGGTGTGAAAGTCAATGTGATGGAGGAGTGACCTCTGGTGGTGAGTGAATGGAAGATCATGGCCAGGATTCGTGACACCTGTACAGGAAAGATTTTTATGAGTGTTTGAAAATGGAACATGATGTAAGTGTTAGAATGCTCTTTTACACTTGGGGTGAATTTGCCTTTAATTTTCTCCAAAACTATACAGTAAAAATATTTGAAGCTTATTACAGTAATAGTCAGGATCACTGTGAACAGGAATCAACTGAACGAACGAGCAAACCTATTAAGGAAAGCTTTTTACGAGTAAGTGCTTATAAGAAAGTGTGAGAATGCACATTGAGGTTTGGAGTGATTTGCCATTATTCATTTATTTATTTATTTTAGTCATTTAGCAGACGCTTTTGTCCAAAGCGACTTACAAATGAGGGCAATAGAAGCAATCAAAACCAACAAAAGAGCAACAACATGCAAGTGCTATGACAAGTCTTGGTTAGCCTAACGCAGTACACGTAGCAATGTATTTTTTATTTTTAATATATATATATATATATATATATATATATATATATATATATATATATATACAGTGAGGAAAATAAGTATTTGAACACCCTGCTATTTTGCAAGTTCTCCCACTTAGAAATCATGGAGGGGTCTGAAATTGTCATCGTAGGTGCATGTCCACTGTGAGAGACATAATCTAAAAATCTGGGCCCGTATTCATGAAAAATCTTAGTGCTAAGAGTTGCTCCTAGTAACAAAATTCTAAGAAAATTCTTAGAAATGTGGGTGTTTCCTCTTAAATTTAAAGAAAAGATCCTAGTAAAGAAAAAAGTAATTCAGAAAGCATCTTAACCCTTAAAAGAGGTCTTAAGGTCCGAAATTGTTAGGAGTACGGACGAGGACTTTTAAGAGGCTTAAGAGTTTCTTTAGCAGCGGAGAAAATGGATGAAACATGAAGAGGGAGAAGAAATGTGTTGCACACAATGCATGACAGTGAGTTAATAAGACGCTACACATTAGATCGTGCAGGGATCATGTTTGTGACAGATCTTATTAAAGACATGTTAACATCCCTGACACTGCGCAGAAATGCCATAGCACCAGAAATGGATGTAATCACTACATTAACTACATTAACATATTTGGCAACTGGAAAAATGCAACTATGCAGCAGCGATGATTTGGGTCTGTTACAGCACTTTCAGAACCTTATTGTGTCGCTGTTCATTTCCTATAAAATACATTAAGTATGACAGCATGGTAAATAAAAAATAAAGAATATAATGTGTGTGTGTGTGTGTGTGTGCGCAAGAGAGAGAGAGAGAGAGTACGGTAAAACAGGAAAAATTACGCTTGTAATTTCAAAGTGAAGGCTTATAATAAACCCTACTCTTAAAAGCGCTCTTACTTCCTTCTTGGACAACCAACCAATCACAGTCTTCAAAAGACTGTGTCATAGCTAGCAACGGGGTCAGCCCCGCCTCCTCACTAAGATAAAAGTTTTTGTCTTTTCCTCGCTCAGAGTTGCTCTCAGATTGGTCCTGAATCACTTTTAAGCTAAGACTCCTAGCTAGAAATTTTTAAGCTAAATTAGGAGCTCTCTGAGAGGATTCTTAGAATCTTTATGAATACGGGCCCTGATTTCAAACCATGACGTCTTAGTGTATTACCAACAGTAACCTTGGAAACGGTGGTCCCAGCTCTTTGCAGGTCATTGACCAGCTCCTCCCGTGTAGTTCTGGGCTGATTTCTCACCTTTCTTAGGATCATTGGGACCCCACGAGGTGAGATCTTGCATGGAGCCCCAGTCCGAGGGAGATTGACAGTCATGTTTAGCTTCTTCCATTTTCTAATGATTGCTCCAACAGTGGACCTTTTTTCACCAAGCTGCTTGGCAATTTCCCCGTAGCCCTTTCCAGCCTTGTGGAGGTGTACAATTTTGTCTCTAGTGTCTTTGGACAGCTCTTTGGTCTTGGCCATGTTAGTAGTTGGATTCTTACTGATTGTATGGGGTGGACAGGTGTCTTTATGCAGCTAACGACCTCAAACAGGTGCATCTAATTTAGGATAATAAATGGAGTGGAGGTGGACATTTTAAAGGCAGACTAACAGGTCTTTGAGGGTCAGAATTCTAGCTGATAGACAGGTGTTCAAATACTTATTTGCAGCTGTATCATACAAATAAATAGTTAAAAAATCATACATTGTGATTTCTGGATTTTTTTTTTTTGATTATGTCTCTCACAGTGGACATGCACCTACGATGACAATTTCAGACCCCTCCATGATTTCTAAGTGGGAGAACTTGCAAAATAGCAGGGTGTTCAAATACTTATTTTCCTCACTGTATATATATATTTATTATTTTATTTTATTTTTTTTATAAAGAAAATAAGTAGATCTAGTTTTTTTTTTTTTTTTTTTTTAAAGAAACAAGTAGATAGAATAGAAAAAAGACAGCTAGTGTTAGTTTTTCAAGAAAAGCTAGCAGTTACAGAATAAATATGCAGTTGATAGAGGGTCAAGTGTGTGTGTTTATTAATTAATTTAACCATTAAATTTGTACAAAAATTGTACTGTAGATTTAACTTGAAAATTAATACAGTAATAGTCACTGTAAACAAGTATCAGTTGAAAGGCACACACACACACACACACACACACACACATATAGCCTATATATAGTAACATTGATAAATTATGTATATTAATAAATGTACAATACAAATGTTAATGTACAAAAAAAAATGTTAATGTCATTAAAAAATCCTGAAATTGTATTATGTCATGATATAAAATTATAAAATACCAATAAATACATATTCTGATGTCGCTTTATGGTCTTTTTAGAGTTAAATTACGTTTAATGTAGACGTATTTTGGGTCACCGTGAACAGCAATTTATTGAAAATATCAGCAAAATTACAAAGGAAACGCCGTTATGACAACTTCTTTACATCCATTTTGACCGCTCCCAGCACCCATACCGTAAGTGCGCGATTAGATGCGCAAACCAAAAAAAAAGTGCGGCTGGCTTGACCGTGTATTTTCAAACCGCGGCTGGCTTGACCGCAGTTGGATATTGGTAGGGACACGTCCCTAGCGTCCCCCCCTAATTCTACGCCCCTGCGCCAATGTATGTTTCTGCTGGTAGATGCCCACACTCCAGGTTGTGTTTATTAAACTCAGGAGAGAAAATAATTTTTGAGCGCACGCATGTAATGTCTGACCGATAGAAAGCGCGTCCGTTTTCTGTGAGAGTGAATTAATCCACCTGCGAGCAGAAAGATTTGCACTCGCGCATTTAATGCGCTCTCGCCTCGCATAGGCTATAAAATGCGCTCTGGACATTTGTCATTAAAATAACTCCATAGAAACTGCCTCAAACTAACTATTAAAATGAGAAGAAAGTCGTATCTGAAAGCTACAATCGATTTTTTTAATTCGAGAATGGAGAATACCGTGTTTTTCCGTCGGTGGAGCACTTGATGAGGTCCACTTTATTCCTTTGAGCCGTCCACGCAGTCGTCATCAACCAAAAAACCCCACACAAATAGAAACAGAAACTTGTGGTATTGATACGCACTTTCATAATTTACGATATAAAGCTGCATAGATTTTTAGGGGCTGTTTACACCTGGTCACTTCATGCGTTTTTTCTGATCGGATAGCTATCCGATCCTGAAAAAACCAGGGCCCGTATTCATGAAAAATCTTAGTGCTAAGAGTTGCTCCTAGTAACAAAATTCTAAGAAAATTCTTAGAAATGTGGGTGTTTCCTCTTAAATTTAAAGAAAAGATCATAGTAAAGAAAAAAGTAATTCAGAAAGCATCTTAACCCTTAAAAGAGGTCTTAAGGTCCGAAATTGTTAGGAGTACGGACGAGGACTTTTAAGAGGCTTAAGAGTTTCTTTAGCAGTGAAGAAAATGGATGAAACATGAAGAGGGAGAAGAAATGTGTTGCACACAATGCATGACAGTGAGTTAATAAGACACTACACATTAGATCGTGCAGGGATCATGTTTGTGACCGATCTTATTAAAGACATGTTAACATCCCTGACACTGCGCAGAAATGTCATAGCACCAGAAATGGACGTAATCACTACATTAACTACATTAACATATTTGGCAACTGGAAAAATGCAACTATGCAGCAGCGATGATTTGGGTCTGTTACAGCACTTTCAGAACCTTATTGTGTCGCTGTTCATTTCCTATAAAATACATTAAGTATGACAGCATGGTAAATAAAAAATAAAGAATATAATGTGTGTGTGTGTGTGTGTGTGTGTGTGTGTGTGTGTGCGCGCGCGCGAGAGAGAGAGAGAGAGAGAGAGAGTACGGTAAAACAGGAAAAATTACGCTTGTAATTTCAAAGTGAAGGCTTATAATAAACCCTACTCTTAAAAGCGCTCTTACTTCCTTCTTGGACAACCAACCAATCACAGTCTTCAAAAGACTGTGTCATAGCTAGCAATGGGGTCAGCCCCGCCTCCTCACTAAGATAAAAGTTTTTGTATTTTCCTCGCTCAGAGTTTCTCTCAGATTGGTCCTGAATCACTTTTAAGCTAAGACTCCTAGCTAGAAATTTTTAAGCTAAATTAGGAGCTCTCTAAAAGGATTCTTAGAATCTTTATGAATACGGGCCCAGGTGTAAATGCCCTCCGAAACGCATTCGAGACGGATAAATCCGATCACTCAAACCACTTCAGGAGGAGGTCTGGGCCGCATTCCAGACGACACTGGACAAGTTTAAATGCATCTGGTTGTTGAAACCACATATGCTAATTTTACTCCTCCCAAAATATTAAAATAATAAACATGTGAGAGCGCTTTATAGGCTATATGGCATGTTATAGTCAATTATATGACAGCGCTAATACAACCAGCGTCACCGCGGATGAGTAGCTGCGTATCTCTTCAGCAAGCCGAATGAAACTGAAAGTAAGACGCAGACGCTCAACACACAATCATTTTCATTAAAAGTAGTGAGACTAACCTATCTTTCCAGTGCTGATGCCGTGCTCTCTCCTGTTGTTGTCTCTGATATTGAAATTAGCTGATAATGAATAAAATGCAGTGCATATCTATTGCTTTCATTGACGTGAACTCAGTTAAATTTGCATAAAGCACGGGAATTGAAGAACGGATTTATATCCGTTTTGCAAAGACACATTTATGTGGCCAAGTGTAAATGGAAACGTTTTAACAAATCGGATAGATATCCGATCAGAGAAAACGCATGAAGTGACCAGGTGTAAACAGGCCCATATTTTAAGACAATCATATGCTCTCGTGGGCCACATAAAATGATGTGGCGGGCCGGAATTGGCCCGTGTGTCTTGAGTTTGACACTTGTGTTATAGGGCATATAAGATTTCATACTGGAGAGAAACCATTTACTTGTGATCAGTGTGGAAAGAGTTTCACACAATCAGCAAACCTTAATGATCACATGAACATCCACACTGGAGAGAAACTGCACACGTGATCAATGCACAAAACATTTTTGAGAGCTTTAGTCCTGAAGAATCACCTGAAAGTTCATACAAAGGAGAAGCCACATTTATGTCATTTGTGTGGAAAGTTTTTTTCATGTTTACAAAATTTGAAACTACATCAGAAAATACATACTGGTGTGAGAGAGTACATGTGCATTGAGTGTGAAAATACTTTTACTTCGGCAAAGTGTTTAAAACTGCATGAGAGGATTCACACTGGAGAGAAACCGTACAAGTGTTCACACTGTCAGTATTCAAAACTGAAAACACATGAGAGGATTCACATTGGAGAGAAACCGTATCACTGCACTGCATGCGGGAAGCGTTTCATTCAATTATCTTTTCTACGCAGCCATACAAAAAACAATCACAGTGAGCAGATCATCTTCAGATCCAGCACTTTCAGATATTATGCTGTGTCCTCATCAAATCCTTATCAAACATAATTTATGCCAAGTGCACTCTTTTATCTGGGTCATGAACAATGCCCCATTCACAAATAAATCGCTCTTTTGAGTCAATTCTGTTCAAGGTCTTTAACAAACAAGCTTGCAAAACGGTGTGCATTTGTTCACAAATCACTTTGAATGATTTGTTTAGTTCCCTGCATGTACGGAATCGTCTGAAGCAGTTTCTCATTTATACCTGGAAATTTAAGAACAGGGAGACCGCAAAAACCTTCAGACAATTGAAGCTAAATCTGCAAATTCTACTGTTGACCTGCGCTGAGGATCTTTATTAGCTGAACACCGTGTGTGCCTCTGTGAATGATTCCACAGGTACACATTTGATTTAATTTAGATGGATATTTTGTAGTAGTGGTAGGAAGCTCGACTGTCATGTGAAATATGTAAAGTGAAATGAATGAAAGGTGTTGATCTTGGCATTTCATTAATAGTAGATTTGCTTAATTACATTGCATCAAATTTCTTTTTGAGCACGGTCTGCAGTGTTGTGCATTATAACCCATCACACATGATCCTCTTGAGCTTATGAATGCAATATCCAATCAGAGGAGTTCTGATTCATCACTGCGGAGAACTCCGGAGTTGTTCAGTGTGCAGTGTTTAAGTCATGGAGTACTGTGTTTCTTTACGTTATTTATTCCCAGTTTGAATAACCGTTTTGTTTTTCATGCTGCTGAAATAACAATATATGAAGTCTTCATTGTCTAATTTGTAAAATAGAATTTAAAAAAAGTTTATGCTTTTCCCCTTGTGTCACATGTGTGTTCCCGTTGTGTTCCGGTCTTGTCCTTATTTGGTAGTTCCTGTTCTTATTAGTTCATTATTGGTTAATTTATGTCCAGCTGTGTTTAGTTTGAGTAGTATATAAGTTCCTGTCTGTCCCTTATTCTGAGTTCCGGTATTGATTGTCTCACTCCTGTAATCCATGTTTCCTGGCGATGTCTTCATTAAAAGGAATGTTGATTGTTCTCCTCGTCTCCTGCGTTCTCCTTGCTCCCCGCGAAGTGTGACACCTTGAAACAACACAGATACAATTCAATCATTCATATGCTATAAAACGGATGAAAATGTTTTTTAATTATAAAAAAGAGCTTGTTTTATTAAAAGCAAGACTTAATATCTCATATCAAAGGAAGTTTTTTTCCAAGGACACGTGTCTCGTAAGGTCTCAAAATTGTATCCACACTTTTTGTCAACACCGTCAGACATTCATTAAAATGCAAAAAAATCAGGGAATATCAGGGGCAGCTGTCACTAACAGACTCCCTTGCCACATTCACCTCTGCAGATACATCAATATCAGACAGGCTGAAAAGCCTGACGCTTGTTTCACACAAGCGTTCATTCCTCCGTTTGCAGTTACGTATGCGGTGAAGAAGCAGCACGGACTTGTCCTTTCACACAGGACACGTTTGCAGTCCGCTCCTGATCCGCGTGGCTGTTTGCCACAAACACAGCATTTATCCATTATTTTGATTTCAAATCCAAATGTTAGACTATACTGAAAGTGCTTTTTCAGCATTGTAGTGATCCTCTTTTATCACAGTACAGTTACACAATCTTTCATCGACATATTCATGTTTAAACTCAATATAAACAACGTATTAAAAGCATTTGGCTATAGATTTGTTTATTAAGTTGCTCAAGCCAATGGAACCACATTTAAACACAGCATGTAGCCTACGTTGTGTTAGGCTATCACAAATATTTTAAATTAAAACTTACCACTGACAGAAACAGTCAGCTCTCGTGCCTTTTACATTTAAATATTTATTACAAACAGTCCCGCGAGTCTTAAAGAACTTTGTTTTTCTACCTCCACAAGACACAAGTGCAAATGTTGCCTTGTTTATCTAAAAGTGCACATTTCTTTGTTTTAATCCTAGCCAAAAAGCCTGCGAAACACAGTAGACTTTAATTATAACAATTATAACATAACTATTAAAAGCAGTGTCACTTTAATTCAGCGCGTGCAGCACAGCACAAATAGACTCGGTGAGGAAACGATCGCTGCACTGCTGCAGACGCACCGGTCCTGGAACGCACTGCCGGACCGCAACCATGTGCAGTGTGAACACTCCACATGGGTGCGGAAAAAAATAAGCACCACAAACACACGTATGTGTATGTGTGAAACAAGCGTGAAGAGACAAAAAAATCGGCTTTTCTTTAGGGGACGGATTCCTCAATGATCCGTGGACAACCATTCAAGGGACATGGACAAACTCTTCTTTTTTATTAAAGGTGCAATAGATGATCTCGGAAAATGCTAACTTTAGCCTGATAGCACTGAAAGCGAACACCCACCCTCCCTGCAATTGCTGTCTGAAGCCACGCCCCCTGAACGCACATATGCTCAAAGAGCAGAATAACAGAGACAACATTAAATTACTACAAAAGGCTAAATCAATGGTTCCCAATTACAGTCCTTGCGCCCTCCCCACTCTGCACATTTAATATGTATATCTTATCACGTAACATAACAGTGTCATGAATTTAAATTGTATTTATTTACAGAGGTATATTATGTCAAACTTCACACTTCTCTATTAAGTTGTGTCTGTGTGAAGACGTTGTGCAGCGCAAATCCGTGAGTGAATGTTCCGAAGTGAAATAAACTTCAACAGATTTCCCCTGCTCAGGGAGTAGGGAGCAATGAACACTGTAGGGAGCATGTCAATCGGAACACAGTTCATGCACGTAGCTCACTTCTAACGAGCTGGTTATCTGATTCAGGTGTGTTAACTAAGCGAGACATGCAAAATATGCAGAGCGGGGGGTGCGAGGACTGGAATTGGGAACCGCTGGGCTACAACATGTGTCATTCACCGGTGAGAAAATATTATAACACAGTTAGTAAAAGTACTACAATACCAGAAAGGAAGATTGGGTTGTTGATGTTTGCCTGCCGTTCTCGCTCTGTCTGCACAGTGTGAGTGAACGCGCTGATGACGTATCCTGTCTGCACGAACAGGGTGCGCAGAGGTATGCAAAACATATTTTGACAGGCAGATAGGAAAGCCAATTAAAATGCTCGGACCGAGCGTTTTGATTGGACAAACATTTCTTGGTCCTACACCTTCCACAGAATATATAAATACAGATAAATACATTTAGACCACTTAAATTAATGATTGCTATCAGGATGTGAAGAGACTTTCAACCAGAGTAACAAAAAAAAATTCTGAAGACAATCACCTTTTGCACCAAAAATATAATTTTTATTACCAAATGATCAATACATTCAAATTGAGCAATCTCTCATTTAACAAAATATTAATAGGAGAACAACATTTTCAAATTTTATAATTTGACAATATTCTACTATCATTCAAATTTAGTAATAAATAGTAAACAACAACAACAAAACAATGTATTAGGGTCAGTATCACTGTAGGGTGCCTTTTGGTGTCCTGTACATAAATAACGTCTCAGTTACGTATGTAACCCTCGTTCCCTGAAGGAGGGAACGGAGACTTTATGTCAAGTGACTGACGTAAATGGGGTCTCACCTGAGAGCCCAATCACCTTCGAGTGTTAACAAAACAATCCAATGACAGATGGCGTGCGTGCTTTGCCACGCACACCCTGCAGCGCGGGTATAAAAGGAGAGCGCATGCAGACACACATACATTTTTCGCTGAGGAGCCGAGACTGTGTGCCCGGGCCGTACAGCGGTACAGCAACTGTGGCGACGGGACGTAACGTCCCATTCCTTCCTTCAGGGAATGAGGGTTACATACGTAATCGAAACGTTCCCTTTCAGTCAGTCACGTTCGACGTTACGTCAAGTGACTGACGTAAATGGGATCCCTATGAAAACGCCACTATTTCTGATCCTCTCCAGTGCCCTGCGGAAGTCGGCAAGTCCCCCCACACCAGTTGGGATGGAAGATAGGACAGGGCTTAGGCAGAGATGCATCCACTGCTGTTCTGTACAGTGGGTAACACTGGGATGCGTACCTAAGTAAGGGAACGCTATAGAAGCCACATCCTGTGTAAAGGAAGTACCATGTGGAGATTACACATATGGACTGGCCAAGGACAGTACTACATATGGAAGTCTCTGAGGTAGACTCAGCCAGCCTGGGGTGAAATCAATACACAGCAGAGACGGCAGAAGGTCTCTGCCAGGGAAAGACACGGCTCACCATGACGGGACCCGTACCGTGGAAGAATACACCTGTGGGATCACCTGAAGGGGAATCACTACACACGGGCACCTAGCCCAGCACAAGGGCTGACCTTGGGCAAACACATGAGTGCTGGACCTGGCGTCTGGTGCTCCACCACGCCTGACTGCCGAGGGTGCGGGAGGAACTTCAACAGGGTTCGCCAAGGGGAACTGAACTGAGAAGCCATAAAAGCGCACATATCTAGTCCGTAGAGGGGAATGGCGCAACATGCGTGATTGACACCGAGCAGGTTCCAGTGTTACTGGCCATCTGAGGCAAGTACACAGGAGGACACAGGCTCTACACGGAGATTATATAATATCGCAAACGTGTTAGGTGTCACCCAGCCGGCAGCTCTACAGATGTCTGCTATTGAGGCGCCCCGCGCCAATGCCCAAGAAGAAGAAATGCCTCTCGTAGAGTGTGCTCTTACTCCGAGGGGGCACGGTAAGCACCGGGCCTGGTATGCCAAGACTATAGCCTTCACTATCCTTCGCAATGAGAACATGACTCATCCACGAGTGCTGCCTCAGCGTGCTGATAGCCCAAGCACAAGACACATCAATCGTAACCATCAGACGCAGCCAGAATGCGACCACATCCAGAAACTTTAAAAAGAAGCCCGTCGCTGGAGCTCTTTTAGATATTGCTTTTTTAGAAAAAAACACTCTTTTAGAGCAAGCGCTGAAGCGCCCAGGGGAGGTTGTGATGCAACGGCAGTTTGATAGGCTGCAGCACGCCATGAGAGAAGCAGCAGCACTGGACAGCAACCCCCGCTGAGGCGCCGTAACACCAATACAGAGACTCGCTGTCTGGAAACACTCACGCGGAGATTCGCTGAAAAGGCTTGCCTCGAAGCGAAAAGCTGATGTCCGTCTGCAGGGCGGGGTACGCTTGGCAAAGCATGCACGCCAACTGTCATTGGCTTGTTTTGTTAACACTCGAAGGTGATTGGGCTCTCGGGCGAGATCCCATTTACGTCAGTCACTTGACGTAACGTAGAATGTGACTGACTGAAAGGGAACTCATTTGCCATGATAACTTAACATAAAAATGACTATGAATTAGTTATATTAGGCAATAGTAATATAAAGTTTTTATATTCATACCAAAAGCATTACTTAGCTCTTTAGATACATTTTCTAGATTTTTTTTTAGTTTTGAGTAAGAGGATGCATGTTATTTTGCTATATCCCATGCACTGCACAACACACACACAATGCTGTAACAGGGTTGCAAAAATAGTGAATCATATATAATTGACCGTTCGCAAAGACCCGTCCTCCTTAGTTACTGTTGCTATCCCCGACAAACAATGACACTCTCACACTACACACCATGTTCTCACACAGTGAAAAATACATTGCATAGCAGGAAACTGATAACATACTGACAGAGAATACAGAGCAGGTTACTTCTGGTATGAAACAGTCTCAGGAATCGCAGCTTTCAGATGTTGCCATTTTTAAAGAAATTCAAACAATAAATACCGTTTTGTGGCTCTTCAATGTGTCGTGACAGATCACTGTATTGCCTCAGTTCAAACACGTGAACTGATCGTCTTTCCATATTTACTTAAAGCACGAAATTAACATAAATGAACATGAGAAATAGTTTTATTTCAACCGTGGAACACATCATTTTAGTTCCACCGAGGTTAATAATCTACTCTCCTGTCTGATTACTGGGCATTTGCATTCAGCCTACATATTTTCCAAGCCAAAAATATAACATGAAACCTATGAAAATTGTTTAAAAAGCACATAGCACCATAGTTTCATCGCGTTACAGGTGTCACAGTGACCATCTTTTTGCAGTAAAGGACCTGTCATAGTTTAATGAGTGGGAAGATGACATGAAGCGACGCGGTTAACCTGCACTGAAAACAGATGAGCGCACGTGCATATACAGCTCCCTATCGGGGCGAAGTTCGCGGGAGTTTGTCCACAGAATAAGAACACACATTTTAATATATTATTTTATTATTTAACACAGCAAGCCATGCATACAGCGCCAGACATGACATATTTTCTGTCAGGACCACTATCGTCAAAGATGATTGACAATTAGCATACACTTTGGATTGGCGGTATGGTTCTGTTCTGGGCAAGAACTCCCTGCGCATTCATGCAGCCTAGCATGGATGAGAGCAGGGAGAGCAGCGATAACCCCCCAGCGTAAACAGAACAGAACCAACAAAAGTATTGCAGACTTGTTAAAGTTCAGTAATTTTATGTACACATTTTGAATTTGTCTGATTCAAAAGAGAATCAGAAGGCTGGATCCTGACTGACAGAGGAGGATTTGGGGATGGAGGAGGGTAATTAGCTATTGAGCAATGCGAAAACTGCTGATAATACTAAAGGACCTTATATATGGATGCTTAGGTGTCGTATTCCTATAGGTAGATGGGGATCAGCTGAGAGTCAGCTGACGCGAGCTTGACTAACGTGACCTGCCAGAACTAACGCTACGCTCAATTTCTGGTACGCAAAACAAGTACTTTAAAGGATTTCCTTTAGCTTATTGCCGTTACCGTGGCAGCTAACAACATCATATTTTTATTTAGTTATATTGAAAAAGTTTCAATTCAGTCAATCTTTTTTACCCTTTTAACATGGATTCCTATGGAGACCAGCTTTAGATGTCGGGCAAGATGGTGGATAGAAGCGGCTGCACATAATATCCACTTTCTGATTGGTCAGATCGCCTGTCAATCAATCTCTTTGCGAACAGTCAATTAGCAACATTGGTAGAGAGGAGCAAAATAATATGAGAGAAATACTTTGAGTGCACAGATTTAAATTTGGCAAAGTCAGCTCTGCTTAACTTCAACAATATTAGCAAATACAGAGAATAATGTGTTGTCTACTACATACCCTGATATATTCTCAAGAATGATAATAATAAAAAAACATCAACATTAGCAGATCCATTAAAAAAAATCACTCAAAAGTTCAACCTATTGCATTTAATATCACTTTAAAATGTGATACATTTGAAATTAATTGCAAATAAAATGTATTTAACCATCGAAAATAGTATATTTAATTTGCTCTTATGTGTGTTCTTTTAAAGTATATTATTTCTGCAATAAGTACACTTCATAAAAGTATACGTAAGTGCACTTCTTTTTCACAAGGGTCAATTCAACCTAGAACTTGTTACAACATTAAAATAGAAGTGTCTTTTTATTTAGTTATTGTTCCAAATCTATTTCTCTTTTCTGTGTGTTTTTGGTAGGAGTGAAGTCAGTGACGGAGGGAGAATCAGTCATTCTAAACACTGACCGCGCTGTAATAAAGGATCATGATGTGATTCAGTGGAGGTTTTGGGATGATGATAAGAGTTAGTGGTGGTCTGAAAACACTTTAATAGCTGAAATCAATAAACGCGCCGACAGAATCACTGTATATGATGATGTTCTCGATGGGAGATTCAGAGGCAGACTGAAGCTGAGCAAAGAAACTGGATCTCTGACCATCCCAAACATCACAACTCAACACGCTGGAGTTTATGAACGAAGGATCAATAGCATGAACACCGATTTCTTTCTTGCTGTCTTTGGTGAGTTAAGTATTTGTTTAACAATTTTATGTTTAATCACTGGATATAATTATTAATCCAAACACAATTTTGCTTCTTTTCCATCTGTTTTTATTTTGTTATCATTTACTTGAAATTTAAAAATAATATAATTTACTTTTATAAACCATTATAAAGTTATTTAAAAGTCTCTTCTACAAACTCTGCTTCTGTTAGTACTCTGTTTGGTGATACAGATGAAATATCAGTGATGGAGGGTAGGGCTGCACAATGAATCGAATTTCTAATCGCGATTACGATTATGGATGCCACGATTACATAATCGTTCAAAGCCGCGATTACAAAAATAAATAATTAAAACACATTATTCTGTGTGCTTAAGGGGTGTTTGCAGAATGGGGTTTAACAAACTCAAACACACTGAATAAAAGACATTTTGTCTAACTGATAGTCGTTGTCACTCTGTTGTGCATGATAGATACGTTAAATGCCAAACGTGTCAAAAGCGGAACAAAATAGCGTTACTTGTTTGAACTGCACGCCACACTGACCTTTTATCCGCACGCCTCAAAAGAAAACCGCGCAGCGCGAGCTTAGAGCGTATGCGTTTACAGTGACCAGTCGCGATCACGCGCTAAACAACGCTGTGAAATCCAGTAAGAAGCACTCGAGTTCAGCGCAGAGTTCTCCAGAACAAATCACGTCTCTTTCATTTAAACTAGTTTAAAGCCAAATAAATCGGAGCTGTTATTCTCATCAACACTGATGCAGAAAGAAGCAGAAACAGTGCAACAACGATCCAGTTAGAAGACGTTTCAATCCACAAATCACCCACATTTACCATAGTTTTACTGTGACAGAAAAGTAGGATATTCATATTGAGTATTATTATATTATTAATGTACTAAATATGTTTAAGGAGTAATGGAATAAAATTACATTATTTTGTTAATTATTCTATCAGTTGATGTGGATTTATAATTGACTGAATGTCTTTAGGCTTCTGTTTTTCAATGCAAACACCATAGAAACCATATAGTTAGGCTACTTTTTTACCATGGTAATGAGGTGCTGTACAGGTGCTGTACTTTTGGTTATGTATAAAAGATGAGCCTGTTACAGTTTTCACAATGGTACTGTCAAATGTACATCTGCATCCCAACTCAAGCTCCTGCTCCTCTGAACTCAAGCTCCTGTTCTAATGCGCATTTCTAAGAGACAAAACTTGTAATATTACATGTTCAGTGCTACCAAATCAGGTGCTGGTGCCACTGCTCTCCAATGTTAGTCTGGAGCCCTGATCATATAAATTGTACTGTAAAATGTTCTGTTTAATTGTAAATGAAATATATAGCTTTAGTAAACCATTTTTTCTTTTTTTTAGTTTTAGTATAACATTATTATACCATGCATAATTTTACCTTTTTTGTTTAAAGAAGAAACCAAACCAATGTATAGTTGACATTTGAGGCTCAATGCTATAGAAAAGCAATAAAAGTTCAGGAATAAAAGTGTTTTCAGCATTTTTATATATATATATATATATATATATATATATATAAAAATATGGCATGCAGCTTCAAACAATGGCATAAATCTGTTCAAAATAATCATTATTAATAATCGCAATTACAATCTCAAGGGAATAATCGACAATTATGATTTTTGTCATAATCGTGCAGCCCTAATGGAGGGAGATTCAGTCACTCTAAACTCTGATTTTACTGAAATGATGGGTTATGACTGGATTCGTTTGGAACTGAACACACTTTAATAGCTGAAGTCAGTAACCAGCCCGGCAGAATCACTGACTATGTTTACATGGATATCAATACTCCAATTTTAATATGATTAAGACAGTACTCTGATTAAGAGTCTACCATGTAAACAGAGGTTTTCGATTACCTTAATCCGGCTAAAGTCATAATCGAAGTAAACAAATTGAATTAAGACATGTGGAGTATTCCTATTTTAGTCGCATTATTGAAGTGCGGTACAGACATGTATACATCTTAATCAAACTATTACCTTCGTGTAGGACTTTTTGCCGCATTTTGCGACAGGATACACAAACGGCAGTGATCAACTGTTAATAAAAGAACTTCACCACCACGTCGTCTGTATGCACGTACAAATAATTAACTGCAGTTGAAGCTTTCATAAAATTAAAAATGAAACATGTATATGGCATCATCACGAATACGAACAATATGTTTATACGTGAAATTCTGGAGGGATGTCGGATGGCATCGCGTGGGGACGTAATGACGTGTGCCATTAATCGATCTATGTACTATAACATGTAAAACGGGAACATGAAAAGATTATTCTAAAAGCAACTCATGTAAACACCTTAATCATAATATTGTCTTTTTCAGAATAAGGTAAATAATTAGATTACTGATGTCCATGTTTAACGTAGTCACTGTATATGATGTTCTTGATGGGAGATTCAGAGGCAGACTGATACTGGATGATCGAATTGGATTTCTGACCATTAAAAACACCAGAACTGAACATGCTGGACATTATAAACTACAGATGTTTTCATACAGATTCTCATCAAAAGCATTCAGTTTGTCTGTCTATGGTGAGTAGAGATCATATGTCCTGCTCTTCAAATATTCTTGTTTTTACCCATTATTTACATACTATTTATTAATTTAAACCCTGTCTGGGAAACCTCCCCTTAATGATTTAATTATTTATTATTATTATTTTTTAATTATACATAATAGTGTAGTTGATCCTTCCTTTGCTGCTATTACAGCTTCCATTCTTTTTACAATAAATGTTAGAGAATCAGTGAAGGTTCAGGTCTGAGTTTGGTGCAGGAATATCACACTCTTCAAGACTAGATTCAAAAAGATCTTCCTCATGTTTTTTATTTTTATCTTTTATTATTGAATGACATAACATCAGGATTTACTTTCACTGGGATTGCCTAGCGCATTAATCATAATGAGTGTACAAAATTCCCTGCCTCACGCATGCGCGAGTCGAACTTGTCCAGACTTGTCTGGTGCATGCGCAAAAAGTTTTCAGTTTGGCAGCGCATCCAGCATAGCAGAGAAATACAGAGTTTCCCTGGCTTTGTTTATTCCTTTAAAGTCTATTTTTCCCTTGTGTGATGTTGTGCGTTAATAACTCCGTAAGTAACAATATGTGTTATTATTGTAGATGTGTTTCAGAGTGTGTCATAGCGTAATTCAGTTTAATTTACCTCAGGAAAATTATTGCATCAGTATAAATACAGTAGCTGTATGCTCACGTATTTGACGAATTATTCGGTTGTTTGCAATCAAGATGCTTATTCGTTTGTATGAGAGCATTGCTTGTCATGTGTGTTGATGTAAATATTTATTCAATCTCCGATCAGCATTTTAGTAACGATTAGAAAGAACACATGGGAGCGATATAACAGCGCACACACCAGTGTAATATGACACCGCTTGCTAGAAGCAGCAGCAGGCGATCTGTTTAATAAAGGTGCATTTAGTGCTCATATGAATATGATGTTTACTATTGCCTCAGACAATTATATATTTCTCTATGGAGTTCTTATAGAGTATATAGTTTAATCTTTGTTTATTTGTCAATTCCTAATATCACATGTATATTTATCAGATTTATTTTGTTCTCTGACAGAAACCACAGTTTTGTGCACACATTTTTGTGCATATCCACACAAACCAATAAACATTGAGATTGGACATGTTCACTCTGGAGTAGCTGCAGTTCTTTCTAATCGAAGAATTAGGCCAGCTGAGTTCCAACCAACTAACTGCGCACAGAATATCCCACAAATTGGTCCTTCGAGCCGGATCGGGACATCAGCTGCGCTATGGCTACATCCAGAGATTACTATGAGGGTGAACAAGTTCCAGATCCTCGTCCAAGTCTTACCCGGCGGGTGCCCACCTACTTGGAGGAGTATGTGCTTGATTATCCACCTCTGAGGCATGGTCATCCTTCACCAGCAGATGGCACTCAAGGAATACCTCAAGCAAGCCAGGATCCTTATAGGGGCTATAGTACTCCTGCTCCCAGGGACAGAGACTTTGAAAGTGAAAAGCTGCACCACTTGGAGGCACGGTGGAGAGATTTAAGCAGTGAGATGAGAGAGCTTCAAATCAGAATGGACAGTGCTAGACAAGCATCCTTTGCATCTAGAGCTCCTGTTTATGGACACTATCAGAGCCTTCATCACATTGAACTCAGTAACACTGGATTAGGACCCTCAGTGACTGTAGTATCTTCTCCACACTATGAGGAAACACTCTATCACAAGCCCCCTATGCAGCAGCGCCTACAATCAAGCATACAGCCATCCAATATAGCTTGTGTATCTTCTCTGCCAGAGCCACAGCATCAAAGACTGTTTCTACACGATGAGATCAGCGGCTACATCAACAAACACCCTGACGCTGCCTCTATCATCGCAGGGGACTTTAACAAAGCCAACCTCAGGAAGGTCATGCCGAACTTCCATCAGCATGTATCCTGTCCAACTAGAGGACCGAATACACTGGATCATTGCTACACTCAGTTTAAGAATGCCTACAAAGCTCGTTCCCTGCCGGCTTTTGGTAAATCGGACCACGCCGCCATTTTCCTCACACCGGAATATAAACAAAGGATCGTTCAGGAATCCCCGGGGGAGAGGGAAGTGACGCGCTGGTCCTCCCACTCTGAAGCTATGCTACAGGCGTCTCTTGATGACGTCGACTGGGACATGTTCCGGGCGAGTTCAGCTGACGTCAGCGAGTTCACTGATGTAGCATTAAGCTTTGTCAACATGCTAACCGACCAAGCCACTGAAACGGTAACAATAAGGACATTCTCAAATCAGAAACCGTGGGTGGACAGAACAATCCGTGCTGCGGTTAACCAACGCACTGCCGCATACAACGCCGGTCTTTTGTCAGGAAACATGAGCGAATACAAAGCATCATGTTATGCTCTCCGACGGGCAGTTAGAGCTGCTAAACTCCGATACAGGGAGAGAATTGAGTCACATTTTCAGCTCAATGACTCTCGACGCATGTGGCAGGGACTGAAGACCATCTGTTCCTCTGGACATAACTCCTTCGCCGAGGTGAGAGCAGATCCATTGTTGGCCGAAGAGTTAAACACCTTCTACGGCTGCTTCGAATGTAATGGCGGCGCGACTCTGCCGATCAGCGCGTCAGGAAGCAGCAGACAGAACAGCGATGTTGATCATGTTATCACCGTGTCGGAGGACGAGGTTCGGAGAGTACTAAGGAGAGTAAACGTCAGGAAAGCCGCCGGACCTGATGGGATTACCGGCCGCGTTCTGCGATCATGCGCCGACCAGCTTGCTGGTTTGTTTACTTCCATCTTTAATGAGTCCCTTGCTACTTCTGTGGTTCCCACCTCATTTAAGAAATCTGTCATCATCCCTGTGCCTAAGAACAGTAAACCCTCTTGCCTGAATGACTATCGCCCAGTTGCCCTCACATCAACAGTCATGAAGGTTTTTGAGAGACTTTTAAAGAAACACATATGCTCCTCCATCCCTGCTACTTTGGACCCTCTCCAGTTTTGCCCAAATAGGTCTACTGATGATGCCATCTCTCAGGTACTGCACTCTTCCCTCACACATATTGACAGCAAAAATGGCAACTATGTCAGACTGCTATTCATTGACTATAGGTCAGCTTTCAACACTATAGTCCCCACCAAGCTAGCTGTCAAACTCTCAGACCTCGGCCTAAACACTTCACTCTGTGACTGGATTCAAGACTTCCTCACCGGCAGACCACAAGTGGTGAAAATGGGCCAGTTCACCTCCAGCTCCATCACCCTGAACGTAGGAGCCCCGCAGGGCTGTGTCCTGAGTCCCCTGCTCTACTCTCTCTACACACACGACTGTGTGTCCTCTCACAGCTCCACTTCTATTGTTAAATTTGCTGATGATACTGTGGTTCTGGGCCTCATTTCCAACAATGATGAGACCGCATACTTGGGTGAGGTAGAGAGGCTTACATCATGGTGCCAGGACAACTGTCTCTCTCTGAACGTGAGCAAAACTAAAGAGCTGATTGTAGACTTCAGGAAGAGACAGCAGCGGCCCTACACTCCTCTTATGATCAGCGGGACCCCTGTGGAGAGGGTGAGCAGCTTCAAGTACCTCGGTGTAAACATCTCCGAGGACCTGACTTGGACTGCACACATTCAAACACAGGTCAAGAAAGCCAGGCAAAGACTGTACCATCTGCGACAGCTGAGGAAATTCAGGATCTCACCAGCAATCCTGAAAACTTTCTATTCAGGGGCCATAGAAAGTATATTGACTCAGTGCATCTCAGTGTGGTATAGTAACGCCACAAATCAGGACTGCAAAGCTCTGCAGAGAGTCGTGCGCTTAGCTGAGCGCATCTCTGGGTCTGCCCTCCCCTCTCTGCAGGACATCTACCTCAAACGCTGCAAAAGCAGAGCTGCAAAAATAATCAAGGACTCATATCACCCCGGGCAACTGTCTTTTCACTCTGCTGCCATCTGGCAAGCGCTTCAGGAGCATGATGGCAAAAACTGAGAGATTGAGGAGGAGCTTCTTCCCTCAGGCCATCAGGCTCCTAAACTCAGTCTCATAACATCCACAGGACTCAATTTAATAAACTGCAAATCATTCATTATTCTCTATCATCCGCATTGCTGCTATGTGTACAAACCCGGTACAACCTGTTTTGCACATTCCTCTTGCACATCCCTGTTTATATTAATATTTATTAAATCCACAGTAGACTGTATTGCACATTTTATTTTATTTCATTGCACATTCTACTCCTTATTTTATTTTTATCGTATTTTTTTTTTATTTCTTATCATACTCTTACCTATATTTATATATATTCCCTTGTGTTATGTTTCATTTTTTATTTTATTATTTTGCACTGTCCATTGAGCGGACCTGTCCTGACCTACATTTCACTACTGATTATACCCTGTATGATTGTGTTTCTTCTTTGGCTCTCAACGGAGGCGGTCGCATTTTCTCACTCCCCGTCCTCTCCCTTTTTTTCCCTGCCTGCCTGCTCTCTTGTCTTGTATCGTGTAATAATACTTGAGAGACTCTCTCTGCATTGCTCCTCAAAACTTCAAAACTGGAAATATGGATTTGATCAACTGGTCTCTCAACGCAATTGACACCATCTTCTCGACGAGAAGCACAGGTTCGGGGGAACCTAACTGCCCTGACGGAACCTACCCCGCTGGCTACACGATGGACGCGTGGGACAGATGGCGTGGCTTGTGTTTAGCGGCTCTTTCCGTGGAGGACATCGAAGACATCTACCTATTCGGAACCATGATAACAGGTCTTCTGCTGATTGGATTAGGCTTTGCCCTGGGTTATCGAAAAATTAAGGATACGAGAACAGCTGTTCAAAGCCTCACAAGGCTGCCCGTCATGATTGAAGCAGTGGGCAGAGCGGTCAGCATTGAGACTGAGACTATTAAACGCAATATGGATTCTATCACGGTAAAGCTCACGGCTTTGGAAAGAAAAATTGATGGAGACCAGAACGGACAATAAGAGTAGCTGGGCAATTTGGAATGCGGTTACTCGCCCTAAGACTAAACAAGCTCAATCTTATCTCTTCTGGCTCCCTTCTGCCATGGCGACCTTGGCCAAGGTTGCTATGGATAAATCATCCCTGAGAAGCACTGCTGGGAGAAGCTCTCTGCACTCCTACCCATTCCTCAGACAACTGCTGATTATACATACATAAACACTGATACAGATACACACACACTTTTCCCAAACCCCCGATCCAACGCCTCCGTCGCTTTAAACCGCCAGCCTGACAAGCGGGTCTGGACTAGCGCCAGAAAATGGCTGCCGGTCTGGATGGCTGATTGCCAGAGCTGGATTACCTCCCCTGTTGCATGTTGCGTGTCTATGTTGTATTATGTGCTTTATGCTGAGGTGTTTTTTTTTCCTGTTCTCAAACTGTACTCCATAGAGGAGTATAGTCTGGGGGTTGTTTTTTTTATCATACTCGTTTCTTTCCTCATGTTTGCTACATTTATTTCCTTAAAAATCAAAGAATTTCACTGCTGGTTGTACTCTGTATGATTGTGTATGTGACAATAAATTTACTATTACTACTACTACTACTATGTGACAAATAATAAAGAACCTTGAACCTTCCTGAACTCCGACGGACGGACTCATGGCCACCCACAGCTGCTCAGCCTGCCCATCCTCAGGTACAGCCACAGCATCAGCCAAGACCAGTGCAGCCTGCACCAGTCCGCATGCAGACACCTTATCAATCAGCTGTTGTACCGCCTGTGCTGCCTTATGTGCAGCCCCAACGTCAGCCAGTTGCTGCACAATCTGTTCCAACCTCACTGCCGCCACAGTACCAGCAGACAGTGCCAGATCCAGTTCAGCCTGTGCCAGTGCAACCAACAATGCATACTCATCACCTTTATCAACCACTACCACCTCCTCCTCGGCCTGGACCACAATCACAGCATTATTATCCTACAAACACTGTGACGCCTGGACTGATGGAGATGGCCATTGCTTCCTCCTATGGCATACCCAAACCAAGGCTGGCAGTATTCTCCTCCGGGAAAGATAGTGATTTCCTGATGCTCAAGAAAGGGCTGGACAGCATCCTCGGCCCACACAGACATCTAACAGAGGACTATAAGTATCAAGTGCTCTTAGATAATCTACATCTGCCTGCTGCTTACCAGGTAGCTAAGAGGGATGTCAACAGCCCATATCCTTACACCAGTGCCATGCAGGCTCTTGAACAGAGATACGGTCAACCAAGACAGTTAATTCAGAGCGAGCTGAGAGCTATCCTCAATGCACCAGCTATTCGACCAGGTGATGCACAGGGATTTGAGGACTTTGCAGCAGCTGTTAACACACTGGTGGGCATGTTGAACACGATGGAAGGGCCTTCTAGATACGAACTGCAGTGTGGTTCCCATGTTGACACTTTACAGACCAAACTGCCTGTCAGCTACAGAGACTCCTTCATAGAATACTGTCTCAACCAGCACATTATTGTGAGCGGCAGCTCCAGAACTTACACATTGCCAGAATTTGCTGAGTGGCTGGAAAGGAAGTCTCAGGCCATTCAGATATCTCAACGGGTAACAGGGCCAGTGCATACAGAACCCTTTCGGCGAGAACAGAAATCCCTTCCTTACTCTAAAACCAAGTCAGCCACAATTCTCCCAGGCAGTGAACAACCTAAAGCCATCAATTTGCCTTTTAGCTCCTCCACAGACTCTAAAATGGCAGCTACAGCTAAAAAGCGGGATCGCTTTAAGCCCTTTTGTCCCTTCTGCAACAACCATGAACATTATCTCAATGCTTGTGCAGATTTTCTCAAGTTGAACTACACTCAAAGAGGAAGCTGGATAAAAGAGCACAATAAGTGCTGGAGGTGTGGACAAGGTCACAAAGCAGACAGCTGTACTCTTAAGAAAGCTTGTTCTACATGTGGGGGACTCCACCTGCCCATTCTGCATGAAGTTGCAGTTGCTGTGGAGAATCAGAGCATACTGACAGTGAGCACAACCAATTCTCAAGTTTACTTGGATCAAGCCAGTCACTCTGGCAGAGTCATGCTGAAAGTAGTCCCAGTGAGACTTCGCAGTGGCAAAAGGTTTCTGGACACTCATGCAGTGTTGGACGACGGGTCTGAAAAAACAATCATACTACCTGCAGCAGTTAAACATCTGCATTTGGAAGGACCTGAGGAAGTGTTGGCTCTTCGAACAATAAGACATGATCTTGTTCAATTGAAAGGAACCACCGTCTCCTTTGAGGTATCAGCTCTGTCACACCTAAATGTAAAACACCAGATACAGAACGCTTTCACAGCTGCAGATCTTAATCTCGCTGAGCAGTCTTGTCCAGTGAACGCGCTGAAGAGGAAATATGGACACCTCAGGGATATTCCTTTACAAAGCTTCACTAAAGTACAGCCTCTACTGCTCATAGGATCAGATTATCCGCAGCTGATCACACCAAACTGCCCAATCCGTATGGGTCCGCTTGGTAGCCCTATAGCAGTACACACACTGCTTGGCTGGACAGTTCAAGGACCAACAACCTTTCTCCAGCAACCCTCAAACGTAAGCTCATGCCTCCACACCACATTCCTTTCACCCACGCAAGAATTACGTCAACATGTTGAGCGGTTGTGGCAGCTTGACATACTGCCATCGAGAAATGAGAAAGAAGTAGTCCGTTCCAGACAAGATAAAGCAGCACTTGCCATGTTGGAACAGAAAACGGTACATGTGACAGTTAACGGTGTGAATCGCTATGCTACTCCACTACTGTGAAAGGAGGATGCACCCAAATTTGAGGCATCACCAAACACTGTCATGGCTCTTTTAAGAGCCACAGAACGTCGCCTGATTAAGGACATTAACCTGGCAAATGTGTATAACAAGGAGATACACAAACTAGAGGATACGGGTTATGCAGTTCGAATAACCAGTACAGAAGCAGCCAATTCCAGCGAGTCATGGTTTGTTCCTCACCACATTGTCAAGGTCAAGGTCAAGGTAGATTTATTTGTCACATACACAATCATACAGAGTACAATCAGCAGTGAAATGCAGGGATTTTTTGAAGAAAAATACAGCAAACAAGAGGAGAGAGAGGTTAAAAAATAACCCCCAGACTATGCTCCTTGGGGAGTACAGTGTGAGAACAGGAAAAACACCTCAGCAAAAAGCACATAATACACCATAGACACACGACTTTGCAACAGGGGAGGGTAATCCAGCTCTAGCAAGCAGCCATCCGGTCCAGCAGCTAACCCAGCAGCGCTAGTCACAGACACGCTTGTCAGGCTGGCGGTTCAAAGCGACGGAGGCGTGGGATCGGGATTCGGGAAGTGAATGCATATGTGTGTGTGTATGTGTAATAGTTTGTAATCAGTATGTGTGTATGTGTGTGTATGTGTATTCAGCTGGTGTCTGAAGAATGGGGGAGGAACGCAGAGAGCGTCTCCCTGCGGTGCTCTTCTCAGGGTTGATTTTCCAACAGCGGCCTTGGCCAAGGCCAGTGCTGGTAGAGGGGAGCCGGAAAAGATAAGATTGTGATTGTTTAGACTTAGAGCGAGTAACCGCATTCCAATTCCACGGCTACTCTTTTTGTCCGTTCTGGTCTCCGTCAATTTTCCTTTGCAAAGCCGTGAGCTTCTCCATGATAGAATCCATATTGCGGTTAATAGTCTCAGTCTCAATGCTGACCGCTCTTCCCACTGCTTCAATCATGACGGGCAGCCTTGTGAGGCTTTGAACAGCTGTTCCCGTTTTCTGAATTCTTCGATAACCCAGGGCAAAGCCTAATCCCATCAGCAGAAGACCTGTTATCATGGTTCCGAATAGGTAGATATCTTCAATGTCCTCCACGGAAAGAGCCGCTAAACACACAACACGCCACCTGTCCCACGCGTCCATCGTGTAGCCAGCGGTGAACGTTCCGTCAGGGCAGTTAGGTTCCCCAGAACCCAAGCTTCTCGTTGAGAAGATGGTGTCAATTGCGTTGAGAGACCAGTTGATCAAATCCATAATTTTTCCAGTTTTGGAGAGCAATGCAGAGAGAGTCTCTCAAGTATTACACGAGACGATACAAGAGAGCAGGCAGGGAGGGAAAAAAGGGCAAGGACGGGGAGCGAGAAAAAATGCGACCGCCTCCGTTGAGTGCCAAAGAAGAAGATTGTGCATTGTGCACCACAATGGCAAAGCCAGAGTAGTGTTTAACTGCTCTTTCAGCCACGAGCAGACAAACCTGAATGACAATCTACTGCCTGGTCCCACTCTTGGTCCACCACTGCTGGGAGTCCTGCTTAGGTTCAGACAGTATACCGTTGCCATAAGTGGAGACATACGAGCCATGTTTCACCAGATCAGAATGCTACCCGAAGACCAGCCACTGCTCCGCTTCCTCTGGAGGGACATGGAAAGAGATTGCACCCCCGACATCTACGAATGGCGAGTATTACCATTTGGGACCACCTGTAGTCCATGCTGTGCCACATACAGGTGCATCTCAATGAATTAGAATGTCGTGAAAAAAGTTCATTTTTTCTTGTAAGTTATTTCAAAAAGTGAAACTTTCATATATTTTAGATTCATGTTGTATTGTCAAGAGGAAGATGAGAGACACCAGACCCAACAATGCAGATGAGCTGAAGGCCACTGTCAAAGAAACCTGGGCTTCCATACCACCTCAGCAGTGCCACAAACTGATCACCTCCATGCCACGCCGAATTGAGGCAGTAATTAAAGCAAAAGGAGCCCCTACCAAGTATTGAGTACATATACAGTAAATGAACATACTTTCCAGAAGGCCAACAATTCACTAAAAATGTTTTTTTTTTATTGGTCTTATGAAGTATTCTAATTTGTTGAGATAATGAATTGGTGGGTTTGTGTTAAATGTGAGCCTAAATCATCACAATTAAAAGAACCAAAGACTTAAACTACTTCAGTCTGTGTGCATTTAATTTATTTAATACACGAGTTTCACAATTTGAGTTGAATTACTGAAATAAATGAACTTTTCCACGACATTCTAATTTATTGAGATGCACCTGTATGCTCTCCAGAGGCATGTCAGAGACAACACTGAGGGCAATGAAGAAATAGTTGAGTCTATTCAGCAGTCTTTCTATGTGGACAACTGCTTACAGTCACTTCAGTGTCAGCATCAGGCTAAGAAACTCATTGACAAAATGAGAGCATTGTTGGTGACTGGTGGTTTTGACATAAGGCAGTGGGCTAGCAATGTTCCTGATGTGATTGCTCATCTACCCACCGAAGCGAAATCAGAGAACTGTGAACTGTGGTTGTCGGCAAATAAAACTGATCTGCAAGAGTCAGCACTTGGCTTGATGTGGAACTGTTCACAAGACACTTTCAGTTACAACCACAAATCAGAAAAAGTTGGGACAGTATGGAAAACGCAAATAAAAAAAGAAAGTAGTGATTTCTAAATTTACTTTGACTTGTATTTCATTGCAGACAATATGAACACAAAATATTTCACATTTTGTCTGGTCAACTTCATGTCGTTTGTAAATATACATCCTTTCCTGTCATTCAGACCTGCAACACATTCCAAAAAAAGTTGGGACAGGAGCAATTTAGGGCTAGTAATGAGGTAAATTGGTTAAATAATGATGTAATTTGAAACAGGTGATGTCAACAGGTGATTGTAATTATGATTTGGTACAAAAGCAGCATCCAAGAAAGGTCTAGTCCTCCAGTTTGCCATCAAATACGTGAGAAAATTATTGAAATGTTTAAAAACAATGTTCCTCAAAGAAAGATGGGAAGAGATTTGGATATTTCACCTTCAACAGTGCATAACATAATTAAAAGATTCAAGGAATCTGGAGGAATTTCAGTGCGTAAAGGACAAGGGCGCAAGCCTAAGCTGAACAACCGTGATCTCCGATCCCTCAGGCAGCACTGCATCAAGAATCGTCATTCATCTATAAGCGATATCACAACATGGGCTCAGGACTACTTTGGCAAACCTTTGTCAAGTACCACAATACGTAGTTACATCCACAAATGCCAGTTAAAACTGTACTGTGCCAAAAGGAAGCCCTATGTTAACAGTGTCCAGAAGCGCCGTCGACTTCTCTGGGCTCGGAGGCATCTGGGATGGACCATCACACAGTGGAAACGTGTACTGTGGTCAGATGAATCAGTATTTCAGGTATTTTTCGGGAGGAATGGACGCCGTGTGCTCCGGACCAAAGAAGAAAAGGATCATCCAGACTGTTACCAGCAACAAGTCCAAAAGCCAGGGTCTGTCATGGTATGGGGTTGTGTCAGTGCCCTTGGCAAAGGTAACTTGCACTTCTGTGATGGCACCATTAATGCTGAAAAGTACATAGAGATTTCGGAGCACAATATGCTGCCTTCAAGAAGACATCTTTTCCAGGGACGTCCATGCATATTTCAACAAGACAATGCAAAACCACATTCTGCACACATTACAAAGTCCTGGCTGCGGAGGAAGAGGGTACGGGTACTTGACTGGCCTGCCTGCAGTCCCGACCTGTCTCCAATAGAGAATGTGTGGCGCATTTTGAAGCGCAAAATGCGACAACAAAGACCCCGTACTGTTGCCCACCTTAAGACTTGTTTGCAGGAAGAATGGGACAAAATTACACCTGAAACACTTCATCACTTGGTGTCTTCAGTCCCTAAACGTCTTTTAAGTGTTGTGAAAAGGAATGGCAACATTACAAAGTGGTAAATGCTTTACTGTCCCAACTTTTTTTGGAATGTGTTGCAGGTCTGAATGACAGGAAAGGATGTATATTTACAAATGACATGAAGTTGACCAGACAAAACATGAAATATTTTGTGTTCATATTGTCTGCAATGAAATACAAGTCAAAGTAAATTTAGAAATCACTACTTTCTTTTTTTATTTGCGTTTTCCATACTGTCCCAACGTTTTCTGATTTGGGGTTGTACAAACACAGACCTGTCTCTACAAATGGTGAAACCTCAATGAGAACTGTTTATCGCATCCTGGCGAGCCAGTATGATCCACTCGGATACATCATCCCCTTTACTACAAGGGCCAAAATCCTGGTTCAAACACTATGGAAAAGAGTTGGAAGCTGGGATGAACCTCTACCAGCTGACCTCCTCTCAGAATGGCAGGCATGGGAAGAAGAGCTTCCAAACCTACAAAGAATAACACTACCTAGGTGCAACAACACCTCCTCCACTATCGATATGCATGTTTTCTGTGATGCTTCAGAGAAAGCATATGGCTCTGTGGCATATTTACGGATAGAAACTGGTGACTACATCCAAGTTGCGTTCATCATGGCGAGGTCACGCGTGGCACCTAAGAAGCAACTCTCCGTGCCACGCCTTGAACTCTGTGCAGCATTGTCTGGAGCTCAGCTTGCCAAAACACTGAACTCCGAACTTACCCTTAACATCAGACAGACATTAATGTGGTCAGACTCAACAACTGTGTTACACTGGATAAAGTCTGAGTCATGTAACTATAAAGTGTTCGTGGGCACACGAATTGCAGAGATTCAAGACCTCATTGGATATGGAAACTGGAACTACGTGGATTCAGACAACAACCCTGCTGACGATATAACCCGTTGTAAGACCCTCATAGATCTGTCCCACACCTGCAGATGGAACCAAGGTCCAGAGTCTTTACATCAATCTCCAGACCACTGGCCAATTCACCCCTCAGTGCCAGTAGAAGACTCAGAAGAACTCCGCAAGTCCTCATTTTGCGGTAATGTCTCGATCAGTCATGCCTCTGCACCTAATGTAGATGACTGCAAATCATGGGACGACCTCATCATGACCACATACCAGTCTCTGCATGGGGTGGCAGCACCCCCTATGTCTGCCACAGAACGCATAGGGACTGAAATGGCTGTCCTCAAACGTGCACAGGCTGAAGGTTTTCCTGATGAAGTGCATGCCCTTCAAGCCAACAAGCCTGTGCATCCAAACAGTCGATTAAGGTCCCTTGCTCCAGCATTAGACCCTGATCTAGGCCTGATTAGAGTTGGTGGTAGATTACGCAAAGCTGCAACACTACCAGAGGATGCACTTCACCCTATTGTGCTGGCACCAGAACACCCAATAACCAAACTGTTAATCCAAAATTTTGATAACCGCCTTATGCATGCAGGTCCAGAAAGAATCTTTGCCGAGTTAAGACGAACCTATTGGGTTCTCAGAGGCCGCCAGATGGTCAAAAAGCACCAGAGACAATGTGCTGAATGTAGGAAATGGCGTGGCAAGCCTGTTGTACCTAAAATGGCTGACATGCCTGCTTCTCGTTTGAGGATTAATCAGCCTCCATTCTGGTCGACAGGGATGGACTGTTTTGGTCCCTACACAATCAAAATCGGCAGACGGCAAGAAAAGAGATGGGGCATAATATTTAAATGTCTCACTACAAGGTGTGTACATCTCGACTTGTTATGCAGCATGGATGCAGATTCCTTTTTATTAGCCCTCAGACGCTTCATAGCAAGGAGAGGAAAGCCCTTTGAACTCATCTGCGACAGAGGCACCAACTTCAGAGGGGGAGAGCGTGAGCTCTCTGAAGCCTTTGCGGAAATGGAACTATCCCTCCGAGAGCAACTAGCCAACCAACAAATTTCCTTCATATTCAACCCACCTCACACGCCTCACTTCGGAGGAGTATGGGAGAGGGAAATTAAATCTGTCAAGGCTTCCCTCCAAGTTGTTCTGAAAGATCATACCGCCTCTGAGGAAGTCCTTAGCACAGTGTTGATCGAGGTGGAGGGTATCTTGAATTCGAAGCCTCTGGGGTATGTATCATCTGATATAGCGGATCCAGACCCTATTACTCCCAATTTGCTGCTTATGGGGCAGCGGGACGCTTCCCTACCTCAGGCAGTGTATGGGCCCAGCAATCTGCTTGGACGGCGTCGCTACAGACACGTGATCGCCGATCACTTCTGGACCCAGTTCCTCAGAAATTACTTACCCAGTCTTCAGCTTTGACAGAAGTGGCAGAACATCACACCAAACCTTGCAGTCAATCAAGTTGTATTGATTGCAGATCCCCAGCTTCCCAGAGCCCAATGGCCAGTCGGTAAGGTAACCAGAGCCCTTTCAAGTGATGACGGTGCAATCAGAGCTGCTGAAGTAGACATTAAGGGCAACACATATATCCGTCCTGTAGCTAAACTGATTGTGCTACCAGAAATACCTGAAGATTAGTTTGTAGCACCAGTCGCTAAGCTGAGACATTTTGTGGACTTACAAATTTCCTGTGCAAATTTGTGGGGCGGCTGTACAAAATTCCCTGCCTCACGCATGCGCGAGTCGAACTTGTCCAGACTTGTCTGGTGCATGCGCAAAAAGTTTTCAGTTTGGCAGCGCATCCAGCATAGCAGAGAAATACGGAGTTTCCCTGGCTTTGTTTATTTCTTTAAAGTCTATTTTTCCCTTGTGTGATATTGCTGTGCGTTAATAACTCCGTAAGTAACAATATGTGTTATTATTGTAGATGTGTTTCAGAGTGTGTCATAGTGTAATTCAGTTTAATTTACCTCAGGAAAATTATTGCATCAGTATAAATACAGTAGCTGTATGCTCACGTATTTGACAAATTATTCGGTTGTTTGCAATCAAGATGCTTATTCGTTTGTATGAGAGTATTGCTTGTCATGTGTGTTGATGTAAATATTTATTCAATCTCCGATCAGCATTTTAGTAACGATTAGAAAAGAACACACGGGAGCGCTATAACAGCGCACACACCAGTGTAATATGACACCCCTTGCTAGAAGCAGCAGCAGTGCCGATCTGTTTAATAAAGGTGCATTTAGTGCTCATATGAATATGATGTTTACTATTGCCTCAGACAATTATATATTTCTCTATGGAGTTCTTATAGAGTATATAGTTTATCTTTGTTTATTTGTCAATTCCTAATATCACATGTATATTTATCAGATTTATTTTGTTCTCTGACAGAAACCACAGTTTTGTGCACACATTTTTGTGCATATCCACACAAACCAATAAACATTGAGATTGGACATGTTCACTCTGGAGTAGCTGCAGTTCTTTCTAATCGAAGAATTAGGCCAGCTGAGTTCCAACCAACTAACTGCGCACAGAATATCCCAGAAGGAGGTGTCCACAAACCTTTACACAATGACTGAATCATATGGCCATTTGAGAAATAAATGTCAGCCAAATGTTTTGATAATTTACTTTGTACTTTTTAGTAAATAAAATCTAGGTAATGATAATAATGAGGTAATCGTCAATATTTCTGGATAGTGAGCAGAGATTCAAGGAACCAAAAAAGAAAAAGAATCAGACTAAAGAGAAAACTCGCTTTTAAAAGAGCTTTAAAAATGTACAAAATTATATTACTGAACAAGAACAAAAACAAAATGCAAGCAAACAATTGTCTGTGAGAAATTTATTTAACATTCAAACAAAGAATGCTGGGAAACATCACTCCTGCTTTATATTCACACAATACACTACTTCCTGAAAAAAGGGTAAGAACTGTAATATTTTAAAGTGTCTATTTTTGTTTATCTTGATATTGCTGAACTTCACCTATTTTATTGCTTTACATCTACAGTATCCTTATTTTTCACATTAGAACAGCCGCAGCCATTTGTAAATGTAATCTGTCTAGCTTTCTGTGTCATTCGCTTCCAGTTATTTTAGCTGTGTAAAACTGCTTGTTTTGCTGCTTAAAATTTTTTTTTTTATTATTATTATTTTTTTTTTTTTGTGGTTTGTACCACATTTATATTCACTTTTATATTCCTGTTATTTCCCTATAGAAAAATAAGGAGGATATTGATGTGCAAAGAGAATGGAAACCAATCTTGGCCAGATTTCTCAATATCTTCCCATCATCACCACCTAACAAAGGCTGTACCTTAAGCATTCTTCTTGTGCAAACTGAAGTCTAATTGTCAGATCCAAAGGTTTATACTGTGAAGATGTACTGTAATTAAAAATCTTTTGTTCTGTCTCTTACTCATCTTTGACTTATGTTTCCTGTTCAGGCTTGTTTTTAGTGAATAATGCTCAAGTAATTCAAGTACTGATCTTAATCCAAACTACTGTGTAAAAATGTAAATTGCAGTGCTGTGACATCCATCCTGCCCCAACACACCTTTCTTGAGGTTTCCAGTAATCCAGTAATTCCAGTAAACCTTGATTAGCTGGTTCAGGTGTGTTTAATCAGGGTTGGAACTCAAATCTGTGGGACACTGGCCCTTTAGGAGCAGGATTGGATAGCCCTGGTGCATGTTACAACTGTTTTAAACACAGAAATGTTTCTTGAGCAGCAAATCAGAGTATTAGAATGATTTCTGAAGGATCATGTGAGACTGTTGAATTCAGCTTTGATCACAGGAATAAATGACTAACATATTCAAATAGAAAACACACACACACATATATATATATATATATATGAATTGTAATAATATTTAACAACAATACTGCATATTTCATCTAATAAATGCAGCCTTAGTGGACAAAAGACAAACATTTAAAAAAAAAAAAAAAAATTGAGAGAAATGATTTTAAGAAACTGTCAAGAAAGAGGAAGCACCTCTACCATAAATGTTAGTGCATCCAGCCGATTTCTTAAAACCCAATTCTTCACATTTCAACTTTGAAATGCTTCCAGTTTCTTCCAATCAATTCTCTCAATTTTTTAAAAAATAATTCGTTTTTAAATGTTTTTGAGAGAGGTCTCTTTTGTCCACCAAGGCTGCATTTATTAGATGAAATATGTCTTTTCATTATCTATAATTGACTTATTCCTACTCTATTTCATGAAATATCTACTTGTTTAATCACTTCCTGTTAATCTGTCATTATCTCTTGAAGGCCCATCCCTTTTGCTAGGATATAAAATGAACACTGAAACACATTATTTCATTTGCCTCCTGACCAAAGATGGATTTGCAAATCTCAGTTTTCCTTCTTTTTATTCTTTTCACTGCAGGTACAAAGACAGTGTTTGTTTATAATGTTATTAGGTACAAGTACAGGATCTCACCACTCTCTCACTGTCTCTCTCTGTTTTATTACTGAAGGACATTGTCTCAGCTGTTATGAATGTGACAGTATGATGGGTTCTTGTGCGGATCAAAAGGTAATAACATGTGGCAGTGGATCTCAGTGCATCAGTTCAACAAAAGTGATACAATTTTGTAAGTCCAGTTTGATGGATTCAAATTTGTTTTTTGTTTGTTTTTTTATTAATGATTTATTTATTCATATTTGACTGATGGAGATGTAGCTACAGAACAAATGTATATTGGTATATTATCAAATATTTTTTTTAAGGCCTATGCCGATTTCTGCATTTAAACTAGTCATGCCAGTATAATTTTTTTGTTGTTGTTGTTTTTTTTTTGTAGGTGACAAAATTACTACGGTTAAGGTTAAAGGTTGTGCTTTATCAAATGACTGTAAAACTTGGTCCTGGAACTTCGGCAGTGCAAAGGGGTCTTCTTCCTGCTGTGACACTGACCTTTGTAATAGCCAGGATCCTCTAGGTATTGAACCTTAATTATCATATTAAAATAAACCAACAATCAACACATTTTACTTCTATAATCAGACGGAAAAAGAAGAGTGGGATTTTCTGTTTGGAATTGATTGAATGGAGCATCCAGTGGGTTTTTGTTTCATTAGATATGTTTTGTATACAGATTTTTTTTCCTTGTAGAATCCAGCTTCAATGGACAGAAATGTTACTATTGTGATGAACAAAGCTGCTCAAACATAATGAGCTGTTCAGGGAGTGAAGACCGCTGCTTTAAAGCAACAGGTGAGAATTTGCTAAAGAAAAAAGATTAAAGTCATAATTTTTTATCTCTCTTACATTTAAGCATTTGAAACAGGTCCCATATACCAGGAAAGCTTAGACTAACCTTTGTTAGTCATTCTTTTCATTAGGGAGTTTCGGAGGCCATTCGATGTTTGTAAAAGGCTGTCTCTCTAAAGCCATTTGTAATGCAACAACAACAGACCCTATTGTTCGGGATGTGTCATGTTGTGAGTGGAACCTGTGTAACCACCCTGAGAGTGTCGCTCAGAGGGCCACACAGAGCTTCCTGTTCCTCTGCAGTTCTCTGCTCGCCTTCATCCTGCTGCACTGAATCCAGCAGCTCGTCAGATTCTACAGGTATTGATTTTTAAATAATTTCAATCAAACACTGGTAACACAGCCACTTATGTCTATGTCATTTTGAAGTAACACCACAGACTTTATATTGCAAGTTACTATAGGCTCTGTGGTGTTACCAGAAAAGACAGTAATGGCCAGGACACACCAAGCTGACTTCAAAGAACTAGCAGCAACGAAAGCCGACAGTGTTGTCTCCTCGCGTCGGACCAAAAAGCTGCGCTCGAACACACCGCACAGACTACAGCTGACGGCAAACTAACATGTGCATGCGTGAGAGGAATTAACTGTCTATATCTGCAGCTATCAATAGTATATATTCGTCATTCAAAAGGAGAAACTGAAACAAAGATATACGAGATAAACGCAGATATACGAAATGTAAACAAAGCAGCGCTTGCTTACCATTTTGAATATCAGTAACATTGATAACTTTAATCATTTTAAGTACCTCATGTTGTTATGAAAACATTTGCGTTTTAGAATAATTGGGAAAGATCACGTACCATTTAAACAGCCTTCTGTCTGTTACGCCTTCATTTACGTGCTTGTTTTCATCACTTTCACTGTAATTCGCGTGCACTGACTCGTTCACTAAACTGAACATCCAATCAGAGTTCTCCCTTTCGCCGACGGTCCCGACACCGATTCAACATGTCGAATCGGGCAAACTACCGCCGACGTGAGCCTGACGAGAGCCGACGAGTGGAACACACCAAACAAACTAGTCCAACCATCAGCTTGGTGTGTCCCAGCCTTAAAGGGACCTATTATGCCCCTTTTTACAAGATGTAAAATAAGTCTCTGATGTCCCCAGAGCCTATATGTGAAGTTTTAGCTCAATATACCCCACAGATAAATTTTTACAGCTTGTTAAAATTGGCAGTTTTAGGGTGTGAGCCAAAACGCGCTGTTTTGAGTGTGTTGCTTTAAATGCGAATGAGCTGTTGCTCCCGGAGAAGAGGGCGGAGCTTCAAGAGCTCCAGCATTAGCAGTGCTAGCCTTTTCAAATAAACATTACACTATTAATACAAGCCTGTTATCTTTACAGAAAACTACTCGGTTTCAAAGTCAGTCATCTGATTATACTGTGCATAATAAATTTGTGTTTATGAATTACACAGACAGGAAGCACGGCGGGATAAAAATAACAACATAGCTGGTCTCATGCTATCACAAACTTTATAAGTCCCACTTCTGATTATGAGCTCGACAACTTCAAGCGATCGTCTCACATTGCTTTCATATGCAACTTTTAACTACCACATTCCTATTCACAATCATTCTGATAGCACTTGAAGACAGCATCAGTGAAAACACAGAGACAATGATAGCTTTAGCAATAAGCCTTACAGAGTGACAAGAAGCTCTTTCAGAAGGCAATTTGGAAAACAAACGCGTGATACTTACTTTGTCTGGAGCTGACGTTCGTGCACGAAGCGTTCGTATTGATTCATAAACATTTAGGGGACGATTTTTTCCCGGATATTTCCTTCGAAAATGAAATTTAACCACAGTGTCCTCGGCTCAGATGGGGGGAGATTATGGTGACTCCTATGTTCATTAATGCATCCCAAAACACAACACTCGTAAAGCCTCTTTGGTGCTGACAGTGTATATAACTCCAGTAATGGCGGACCGCATCTTCTCACTCAGGGCTGTGTTTATGCTAATAGGGCAGAGATCGTCACAAATGGGCGGGACTTTTTTCCCTCAGTGACGTGAACAGAGGGAGAATCTGAAACAGGTCGTTTGGAGAGACTGTTCATGATTTATTGGTTTTATAAAAAAATGAGTGGGTGGATTTTTAACATTATAGGCTGGTTGTTTTCACACACTGCGGCCACACAACTGTGTTCAAACACCTTATAAAAGGGATTTTTGCATAATAGGTCCCCTTTAAAACCTTAGCTGAAGGGATAGTTCACCCAAAAATGAAAATTCCAAACCTGGAACAAATTGAGGGTGAGTAAATGATTACAGAATTTTCATTGTTGGGTGAACTATTCTTTAAGTAAAAGTATTATCTTGCATATTCTAATATACTTAAGGTATAGAGTGGGGGAACTATGATGTCAGAACCCGGAAGAGTAATTAGCCGCGGGTTCCTTCGAGATTTTCCTATGGGGTTTTATAATGGGGTTTTTCAATTTATGAGTAAAATAAAGCCTGTGGTAAATACAACTTGACAATACTTTTACATTTTGTTCTACAACGTAAATTACACATATCCATACCCAAAACTAAAAATTTGAAGCAGTTATGTTCATTTTTGAAAACGTATGTTTTTAATAAGTAACTAGATAAGAACGTTTGGGCTGTGAGTGGGTGCAGTTTACATGTTTGTTTCTCTTTTTTGTGACAAGTTTTATTGTTAAATAAACCATCGTTTATTTAAACGCAGAATGTCTTTATGACCACATCAAACAGGAGACTTTTCAGACGTGCGCTCCAACTTCTCTTCAGCGCCAGGAGCGAGTCAAATGAGCATGGAAACGGTACCACGAGCTCTTCAATCGCACGCACAAATGCGTTGTAGCCTGTAACATTTAATATCAAATTGTGAAAGAAACTACGAGCAAGCAATGTTGTAGTTTTGTCATCGGTTAAGTCACGAAGTTACCAAAAAGGCTATTAAAGCTGCTTAAAAACTGCAGGTATGTATTTGTTATGAGTCACATTTAAGGACATGTCTCTGAAATGCAGTGGTTTTCCAAACTGTCCTGGAGCAGCACAGCACTGTCTCCCTCATCTAACACACCCGATTTAACTCATTTGAGACTTTAAGAACTGAAGTGGGTCAGAATAGGTAAAGAGATGTGTCAGATCCGCAACATGTTCAGCAGCGGCAGCTCTTAAAGGGACAGCAGACAAAAAACCTAATAACGAGCTGCTGTGATGTCTGGTAATCAAATATCAAAAGAAAAAAAAAGAGAAAACAGGGCTCGCAAAATTTCAAAATCCCTGGTAGCCCTTCGGGCAGGTACTCTTCAGATTTTGGTAGCCCGAAAATTAGTTTAACTAGCCCAAATAAAAAAAAAGACCATAAATGTCAATCAAAAACATTTTCAATACACAAATATCAAGGAACGAGTTTTATTTGACTATTTACAGGCAATGTTCCCTCTAATTTTGTTTCTTGCTGAGCAAAACTATTCTCTATTGGGTGGACATTTCAGGCACCTGAGCAAAAACATTCTTTATACCAGACATGTACAGCGCACACACAAACGAAAAGTGTGAAACTTTAATATGCTATTTATGTTTGATTTGACCCTTGATGTAACTAAATTATGTAAATTTTAGGTTACCTGAGATTTTTTTTACAGTACAATACACTGCAGTTCAAAAGTTTGGGATCAGTAAAGTTTTTTTTAAAGAAGTGTCTTATGCTCATCAAGGCTGTAGCCTATCTATTTGATAAAAAACTGAATATTATTTCACAAAATAATATTGTGAAATATTATTGCAATTTAAAATAAATGTTTTCTATTTTAATATACTTTAAAATATAATTAATTCCTGTGAAGCAAAGCTGAATTTTCAGCATCATTACTCCAGTCTTCAGTGTCACATGATCATTCTGCTTCGACTTTTAAAGTTCCTGCCGATCTTACATCCAGATCAGGTCTGGGTTTTATTCATATGAATGTAAGAAGCCTGCTTCCCAAGTTGGACTTAGTGCGTATCTGGGCAAAAAATACCAGTGCTGACATTATAGTAATATCTGAAACATGGCTTAATAAAACGGTTTCAGATAAAGCCATAGGTATTGATGGTTATACAGTTTACAGGGCTGACAGACCAAAAAGGGGAGGAGGGGTAGCAGTTTATGTTAAGGATAGATTTGAAGTTACTGTGTTACTTTCTGAGTCAGTTGTTAAAAAATATGAATTATTAGCTTTAAATCTTATTGTTTCCAAGACCTTACATCTTACAGTAGTTGGATGCTACAGACCTCCATCAGCTAGTAATGATGCCATTTCTTCTCTGATGCACTCGGTGACTTCCTTGAATTACAAAGAGCTGGTCCTTCTGGGTGATTTTAATGTGAATTGGTTGCAGTCAGCATCTGATGGTTTTACAGCAATCTGTGATACTCTTAATCTCTTTCAGTTAGTTGAGACACCTACTAGACCTAACTTGAAGGATTGTAAAAAGTCCACATTAATTGATCTCATTTTTAGCAATGCTCCCCATAAGTACTCTTCAGCTTCTGTATATGCTAACGATGTTAGTGATTACTGCGTCATTGCCATAGTCAGAGATACCAAATTACCTAAGCATAAACCACGTATTATCACTAGACGAATCTAACTTAAGCTCTGACTGGATTTACTTTAGGCAGCTTCGGAATAAATGTACAGTCGCTATCAGAAAGGCTAAGGCTGATTATTTTATTGCAAATTCTACTTTTAATGCAAATAATCCCAAGAAATTTTGGCAAAATATAAAGTTGATAACAGGTAGTAAAAACACCTCTAGCTTTCCTTCATGTATAAATATGGATTCCACTAGTATATCAGATATGGATTCCACTAGTATATCAGATAAAGAACAAATGCTTAATTGTTTTAATAAGCATTTTGTTGCCTCCGGGTTTTTATTTGAATCACAAACTTTTGTATGTTCTGATTCTGATTTTATTAATGCAGAAAGTCGTTTAAAAAAGGATGAATTTAGATTTAAACAAATTAAGAGTTCTGATGTTTATAAAGCACTCAAATTGCTTGATACAAACAAATCACCAGGCCCTGATGGTGTGGAATCTGTTTATTTGAAATTAGCAGCAGACTTTATTACATCTCCTCTGACTTATATTTTTAATCTTTCACTAAATACCGGTGTCATTCCGTTCCGAAATCTGGAAATCAGCTTTTGTCGTTCCTCTATTAAAAGGGGGAGATTCTACTATATTAGATAATTACAGACCAATTTCAAAGCTCTGTGTTTTATCAAAGATCTTAGAAAGCATTATCAGTGAACAGTTGACATGTTATTTGAACGCAAATAAAGTGTTGTCTATTAATCAATCTGGGTTTCGTAAAAAACACAGTACCACAACAGCTGCATTGAAAGTTCTAAATGATATTGTGGGCTCGATTGATAATGGTGTTTTCTGTGCTTCTCTTTTTATTGACTTATCAAAGGCTTTTGACACAGTGGATCATGAAATATTGCTGCATAGATTGAAGAGTGTTGGTTTATCAAGTGATGTTATTCCCTGGTTTAAAAACTATTTAAGTGGAAGAACTCAGTGTGTACAAGCTGAGGGTAAACTGTCTGATTCATTGGTGATTGCCAAAGGTGTTCCCCAAGGATCTGTGCTGGGTCCCCTTTTATTTACCATTTATATAAACAGTCTTGATTACAACATTCAGGATGCCAACTTTCATTTCTATGCAGATGACTCTGTCATATATTGTAGTGCTTCTTCTGTACAACAAGCCATTTATAAGCTCCAGTCAGCCTTTGATGTTATTCAGTCACGGATTTACTATCTAAAACTTGTAATGAATGTTGATAAAACCAAGTATATGTTGTTCTCAGGTTCAAAAAAATTTGATAATAATTTATCCTCTCTTCAGACCTTACAAGGTTCCGTGATTGAATTAGTAAAAGAGTACAAATATCTTGCCATTATTGTTGACGATGTCCTATCTTTTAGCTCTCACATTACTCAACTGAAGAAAAAATTGAGAATTAAGCTTGGGTTTTATTTTAGGAACAAGTTTTGTTTTTCATTCAATGTACGAAATAAATTGGTTACTGCTACTTTTCTACCCGTGCTCGACTATGGTGATGTAGTGTATCAGTTCGCACCATCATATCTTCTATCCTCTTTAGATGCCGTTTATCATGGTGCTTTAAGATTTATATCAGATTGTAAATCCTCAACTCATCACTGTTTATTGTATAACAGAGTAGGTTGGTCTTCTTTGCTTATCAGAAGAAAAATGCACTGGTATTTAATTATTTATAAAGCCATTTTGGGGATGTTGCCATCATATCTCTGTTGTCTTATAAAACAGAAAATTGTTGAGAAATACTTCCTTCGCTCACAAAATTGTTATACGCTCTCTGTTCCTTTTGTTCGATCTGAACTAGGTAAAAAGGCTTTTATGTATGCAGCTCCTACTGACTGGAATCTTCTGCAATCGAAACTGAAATTACAAAATTTGCTGTCTTTGGATCATTTTAAAACAGTTATTTGCAAATGGAAACTGACTCAACAATATGTAACTGTTTTTAAGTGTCTTTAGTCTGTTTGTGTTGTAATATTTTGTGATGAAACTGATGTATTGCTGCCCATTTTGGCCAGGACACTCCTGCGAAAGAGATTCTTAATCTCAGAGAGTCTTTTCTGGTTAAATAAAATAAAATAAATAAAATTCTAATATGATGATTTATAATCAATGTTGGAAACAGTTGTACTGCTTAATATTTTTTGGGACCTGTGATATTTTTTACAAATAAAAAGTTAAAAAGAACAGTGTTTATTCAAAATAGAGATTTTGTGTTACAATATACACTATGCAAAAGTTTGGGGTCAGAATTTTTTTTCTTTCTTTTTAAAAGATACTTTAAAAGAGTTTAAAGAAAGTTAAAGAAACTTTATTCAGCAAGGATGTGTTACATGGATAACATTGATAGTAAAGACTTATATTGTTAGAAAAGATTTCTATTTTGAATAAATGCTATTCTTTTTAACTTTTTATTAATCAAAGAATCAAAGAAAAAAGTAACACAGGTTCCAAAAAATATTAAGCAGCACAACAGTTTGTTGCTGATAATAATTCAGCATTTCAGAATGATTTCTGAAGGATCATGTGACACTGAAGACTGGAGTAATGATGCTGAAAATTCAGTTTTGCTTCACAGGAATAAATTATATTTTAAAGTATAGGTATTAAAATAGGAAACCAATATTAGAAATTGCAATATACTGTTTTTTCAGTTTTTTTTAAATAAATACAGCCTTGATGAGCAAGAGACTCCTTTAAAAAACAAGGTCAATTATTTATTAGGTTTATAATATAGGCCTAACATAATATAATATATCAAAACAAACTATTTAAACTGATAGAATAGAATAGAAAACAAACTGAAGCAAAACTTAAGCTGAGATCTGTAAGTTAAATATATATATATATATATAAAAAAATCGTGAACATATGAATTCTTCTATAGCTGTCTAAACATCCCTGTGAAGTAGTTTGCACAATACACCTGTGTGTGACTGTAAATGTCTCGGAGTTTTGTTACCGTTCTGTGCCCATCCTCCGCTATTTCCAGCACTTAATCAAGCCACTCTTCTTTAATACATGATGATGTTTATTTCACATGTCATGTCATTTGCGTTGGTTCTCATGTTGAGCGCACCGCAACAATTGAAGTATTCGGTTTCTACAGCGACTCGTTTGGCACACATCATTCTCTTTCTATGAAACCTGTAAACCGCATTCACCGGCTCTAACTCTATAGCGGTTTGCCTGAGCATTGCGATTCTTTCGCTTTTTTGGCATTCAATCAAATGACTTTCCCAACTAATTTTTGCGTGCGTGCGGCACATATTTCTTCTGCGCGGCCGCACGCATGCAGCTTAGAGCTTGGAGCCCTGTATTTAAGGTAGCCCATCGGGCAGGGCGGTGATAGATTTTGGTAGCCTGACTGGAAAACACAATAGCCCCGGGACGTCGGGCTAGCGATTTTGCGAGCCCTGATAGGCTACTATAAAATCATACATACTAGGCTATATCACTACAAAATATGAAAAGCAATTAATTGTATTTAAATTTCTTAAGGCACGATGATGTTTTCATGCTCTATATAAAACAATAAAAGTAATATGAGTGTACACTGTAACATGATGAATGCTAGAGTCTAAGTATGTTTAGAACATGTTTATTATTTATAGCCTACTCTGTTCAAAATTAGATTTTAATGTGCTAAACAATAATAATTAGTTTCTCAGATATTAGATTTTATGATAGAACAAAGCATGCATGAGTCTATGGCTACAAAACATATATATATATATATATATATATATATATATATATATATATATATATATACTGTATATACAGATGCTCCTGATATTAACATGCTCACAAATGTTTTTTTTTTTGGTTGTTTGTATTTTATTGAATCAGATACCTGCACCACAGATTAATCCTGATGACTTTCTTCAAACTATTTTCCTCTGAGAGCGCTGTACCAACATCAGATGTTCAGCTACACTGATATTCTATGGTAAAACAAGCTCCTTGACTACTGATTGTTTTTTCTTCTTGAATCCATGGAAAGAAGCAGAAACACTTAAATAACACACATAAATATCAGGTATGATTTACTTGTTTCACTTGTTGAACAGAATCTGTTGCAGGAATGACTGAAAGGTTGTTCACATCTCTGTGGTTAGATCAGTGTGCACAATAATGTGTCTTTGACCTGCATTATGTATGTTTTGATTATACTGTTTTGTAAATAAAATACAACATTTTAAAACCCATTTTTTTCAATCTCCTCACATTCTCTCTTACCTGCCTCAAAGTCACATTCACACTGATGGGCCATTAGGGACCATTAGGGGAGGGCCCTTTGTCTCTCAGGTGAGAATCACTTAATATTCATGGCCATTGCCACTCCCTCACATATAGGCTTTCAATCACAAAACATGTCTTTAAAAATTTAAATCAATATATTGTTTTCTGTGAATAAGTAAGCAGAATGATTTTCACATAATTTTGAAGTAAATATTCTAGCCTACAAGACTGATTACTCAAAAGTCTTATTCAGGACTATTTAGTGTGGGTTTTATGAACTTATTTCAGCAATTTTTTTTCCCCAAAAACCTTACTAACCACGCATAATATTTTATTTATATAGCGCTTTTAACAATACAGATTGTGTCAAAGCACTTAACAGTATCAAGTTGGAGGATAATGTGTCAGTAATGTATAATAATAAGATTAAACACTCAATTTTCAGTTAAGGGCATTTCATTATTGAATTCAGAGATGTCATTGTCTAGCTAAGTTTAGTTTAAATAGTATCTGTGAAATCAAATTGACGATAATCGCTAGAAATTAAGTGTCCCCAACTGAGCAAGCCAGAGGCGAACCAAAACTCCCTCTGTGACAGAATGGAGAAAAAAAAACCTCGGGAGAAACCAGGCTCAGTCGGGGGGCCAGTTCTCCTCTGGCCAGGATATTATTGTTTATTCATTGTTTACTTATTGTTTTAATTAAATTTTTAAATGTATTATATTTCTATTTTTATATTGTTGCAATTTCTAACAATAATAGTATTATGTATTTTATTATTATATTTTTAATTATTTGTTTTATTTTTAGTTTTATTGTATTTTAGTCGAGGTCTTCACTGGGGATATGTCTCTGGGGCTCATCGCTGACGATCAGGGCTGCAGACATCATCTCCCGGCGCCGATCCACCATCTGATCCGGACACGGACTGAGAAACAGAATAAGAAAGAAACAAATATTAGCGTAGATGCCAATCTTCTTACGATGTAACAAGTACATTGTGTGTTATGGGAAGTGTTCCCGGTTCCGGTTGATCTAATTAATGCAGCCTAACAATCCTTTAACGGATTTGAATAATAGAAGTGTAGTAGTGTGTTATGTGTACGCCAGGTTAAAGAGATGGGTCTTTAATCTAGATTTAAACTGACAGAGTGTGTCTGCCTCCCGAACAGTGTTTGGTAGATTGTTCCAGGGTTTTGGTGCTAAAAAGGAAAACTATCTGCCACCCCGCAGTTGATTTTGATATTCTAGGTATTATCAAACGGCCAGAGTTTTCAGAACGCAGCGGCCGTGGAGGACTATAATGCGATAAGAGCTCGCTCAAGTACTGAGGAGCTAAACCATTCAGGGCTTTATAAGTCATTAACAAGATTTTAAAATCTATACAATGTTTAGTAGGGAGCCAGTGCAGTGTTGACAGAACCGGGCTAATGTGGTCATACTTCCTGGTTCTAGTAAGAACTCTAGCTGCTGCATTTTGGACTAACTGTAGTTTGTTTATTAAACATGCAGAGCAACCACCCAGTAAAGCATTACAATAATCTAACCTTGAGGTCATAAACGCATGAATTAATATTTCTGCATTTGACGTTGAGAGCATAGGTCGCAGTTTGGATATGTTTTTGAGATGGAAGAACGCAGTTTTACAGATGCTAGAAACATGGCTTTCAAAAGAAAGATTGCTATCAAACAGCACACCTAGGTTCCTGACTGATGAAGAAGAAGAATTGACAGAGCAGCCGTCAAGTGCTAGATAGTGTTCTAAGTTATTATATGTGGGGTTTTTAGGTCCGATAATTAACACCTCTGTTTTTTCAGAATTTAGCAGTAGGAAATTACTCGTCATCCAGTTTTTTATATCGACTATGCATTCCGTTAGTTTCTCAATTTGGTGTGTTTCACCGGGCCATGAAGAAATATAGAGCTGAGTATCATCAGCATAACAGTGAAAGCTAACACCATGTCTCCTGATAATATCTCCCAAGGGTAACATGTAAAGCGTGAAAAGTAACGGCCCTAATACTGAGCCTTGAGGTACTCCATACTGCACTTGTGATCGATATGATACCTCGTCATTCACTGCTACGAACTGATGGCGGTCAGATAAGTACAATTTGAACCATGCTAAGGCACTTCCACTAATACCAACAAAGTTTTCTAGTCTATTTAAAAGAATGTTGTGGTCGATGGTGTCGAACGCAGCGCTAAGATCCAGTAGAACTAATAAAGAGATACAACCACGATCAGATGATAGAAGCAGATCATTTGTAACTCTAATGAGAGCAGTCTCCGTACTATGATACGGTCTAAATCCTGACTGGAAATCCTCACAGATATCATTTTTCTCTAAGAAGGAATATAATTGTGAGGATACTACCTTTTCTAGTATCTTTGACAGAAAAGGAAGATTTGAGATCGGTCTGTAATTAACTAGATCTTTGGGGTCAAGTTGTGTTTTTTTAATGAGAGGCTTAATAACAGCCAATTTGAAGGTTTTGGGGACATATCCTAATGACAATGATGAATTAATAATAGGCAAAAGAGGATCTATGACTTCTGGAAGCAGCTCTTTTATTAGTTTAGATGGAATATGGTCTAACATACATGTTGTTGGTTTAGATGATTTAACAAGTTTATACAATTCTTCCTCTCCTATAGTAGAGAATGAGTGGAATTGTTCCTCGGGAGATCTATAGTGCACTATTTGATGCGATACTGTAGCTGACGGCTGCATGGTTACAATTTTATCTCTGATAGTATCGATCTTGGAAGTAAAGTAGTTCATAAAATCATTACTGCTGTGCTCTTGGGAAATGCCAACACATGTTGATGCTTTATTTTTCGTTAATTTAGTGACTGTATTGAATAAATATCGGGGGTTATGTTTGTTTTCTTCTAGAAGAGACGAAAAGTAATCAGATCTAGCAGTTTTTAATGCTTTTCTGTAGGATAGGATACTTTCCAGCCAAGCTATACGAAATACCTCTAGTTTTGTTTTCCTCCAGCTGCGCTACATTTTCCGGGCTGCTCTCTTTAGAGTGCGAGTGTGCTCATTATACCACGGTGTTGGACTCTTTTCCTTAATCTTCCTTAAGCGTAAAGGAGCAACTGTATCTAAAGTGCTGGAAAAGAGAGAGTCCATAGTCTCTGTTACATCATCAAGCTGTTCTGAGCTGTTGGATATGCTGAGGAATTGAGATAAATCAGGAAGATTACTTACAAAGATTACAATCTTTTCTTGTGCTAGAAGTGATGGTTCTACCATACTTGTAACAAGGAGTAGAATTTACAGTTTTAGCTATATGGAGTTTACACAAGACTAGATAATGATCTGAGATATCATCGCTTTGCTGCAGAATTTCAACACCACTAACATCAATTCCATGTGACAGTATTAAATCTAGAGTATGATTTCGACAATGAGTAGGTCCTGAAACATGTTGTCTAACCCCAATAGAGTTCAGAATGTCTATGAATGCTGATCCTAATGCATCTTTTTCATTATCGACATGGATATTAAAATCGCCAACAATTAAGACTTTATCTGCAGCCAGTACTAACTCAGATAGAAAATCAGCAAATTCTTTAATAAAGTCTGTATGGTGCCCTGGTGGCCTGTATACATTAGCCAATACAAACATCACAGGGGATTTATCACTAACCAGGGTTCCCACTCTTTCATGAACACCAGATTCAAGGACTTTCAAGGACTTTTTTAAGCACCTTTATTTTATATCAAGCACCTATCAAATTCACACCCCGGTATATGTAGTGTCATGAAAGACCTTACAGTATTAAACATTTCACTTACACTTATCATTTACATTAAAACTTTCAGAGTAATGTTTTGAATGTGTAAGTTTCATAAATTTAGACCGTTTTGAGCAGTCGTGTTCAAAGGAATTGAATGAAATCCATTTAAATCAATACTGGTAATATTCAAATACAATTTTTAAAATATAGATTAAATATGCATCAAACTGGTTTTAGCTGTAGTTCTTGTACAATATTTAAATTTGAAATAATTGCACAATTTTTAAATTAATAAAAAGTGGTTAAATGTTGTAATAACACGGTAAAACCTGTTAACATTAAAAATTTGCACACTCTCTCAATAGAGACGTTACTCATTAATAAATAAACAAGTCAAAATTATTTTGTAAATCACGTATTATTGTAAATCCCATTTTTTCATCTTTGACCTAGAGCAGGGGTCTGCAACCTTCAACGTCCAAAGAGCCATTTTGGCCCCTTTTCCACCGAATAAAATGAATGTGGAGCCACAAAATATTTGATGCCCAAATAAAGATAACACGACATATAGTTAAAGTTTTATATTCAGTTATGTTACAGAGCATGCAGGGAAGTAGTAATCATTTCAGAAGTGAGAGGGACAGAAATGTCAAATGTAGTAGTAATAATAATAATAATAATAATATTTATTTATCTATGTATAATTGACAAAAAAAATAAAAAAATCTCACGTTTAATTGGCTAAGAAATAAAATACACTGCTGGACAATAACCAATAATTTGTCTAATATAATATTTTTGATAAATATTTTACTAATGTCAATTTTATGGTTATGATTGTACAATCAGTATATATATACTACAAACACATTTTTCATTTTTATCACAAAATAAGTCAGAAAATATATTTTATAGCTTCTGTACTGTAATTTATGCTGTCAATTACCACTGTATCATTCATATACAGTATGTGACCCTGGAGCACAAAACCAGTCTTAAAGGGATAGTTCACCCAAAAATGAAAATTCCGTCATCATTTACTCACCCTCAAGTAGTTCTAAACCTGTATGAAATTATTTGTTCTGCCGAACACAAAGGAAGATATGTTGAAGAAAGTATGTAACCAGGCTGTTTGGGGCACCATTGACTTCCATAGTAGGAAAAAAAATTACTATGGAAGTCAATGGTGCCCCAGAACTGCTCTGTTTCCCACATTCTTTAGAATATATTTCTTTGTGTTCAGCAGAACAAAGACATTCATACAGGGTTGGAACTACTTGAGGGTGAGTAAATGATGACAGAATTTTCATTTTTGGGTGAACTATCCCTTTAAGTAGCACGGGTATATTTGTAGCAATAGCCAACAATACATTGTATGAGTCAAAATTATAAAATTTTTTTTATGCCAAACATCATTAGGATATTTAGTAAATATCATCTTCCATGAAGATATTTTGTAAATGTATTACTGTAAATATATCAAAACTTCATTTTTGATTATATGCATTGCTAATAACTTCATTTGGACAACTTTAAAGGCGATTTTTTTTCAGTATGTAGATTTTTTTTGCATCCTCAGATTCCAGATTGTCCATTAGTTGTATCTCGGCCAAATATTGTCTGATCCTAACAAACCATACATAATATATATATATATATATATAAAGAAAATAAATAAAAAAATAGGACTTTCTATTTGCTTTTAAACTGTAAACAATTTTCACTAAGCTGTTTTTCTTATTTTTCAAGTTCTACATTTTCTCCTTAGCTCCATGTCGCAGTAAGTTTTGGGAGTTCATTTTTAGTCCATCTCCTATCCTGAAAAGTCTGTCTTGCAGAGATTGACTAAAAATGAGCTCCTAAAACTTACTGCCACATTCTGGAAGATAAATTCTTCAAACAGTGGTGCAAGAGGATGTGGTACTGGTCCTTGATGAGTCACTCTCAACTTATTTGTCTATAAAGCCTATAAAAAAAATTAGTCTTCATGTATTTCACAACGCTTCAGCATGTTATTCTTATTAAGTGAGGGTCATTCTTTAGGATTTTTCACCCAAGCAAAGTCTCTGAGAACCTGACACCTTGTAATTCTGGAGACTCCAGGTAGGTTGCAGCTCTGGAAAATGGTGTTGCTGGAGACTAAATAGTTCCCGCTGGTTTTACACCTAATTCTTCACATTAATTCTTAATTATTTTGCAGTTAAGGTGGGTCTTTTCTTCTCCACCTGTTTCTGTCAGACCCCAATGACCCAATGAGAATTTTGCAGACCAATGGTCATACCTTAACTTTGCAATTTCTGTATTGCATTAGTTTTGAATATTTCTCATGTGGATTTAATCATTTTTGACTTTTCAGTTTTCAAAATCTCTTTTTTGGCTCATTTCATCTGTAAAAGAAAACCTGCCTAATAATTCTGCACACCTGAATATATGGAGTTTTTCACTTCCAGCCTTCATGGACAATTATATCTCACTTATAAATGTTTAAATACAAAATTAATTGTAGTCATTAAGATTGATGTGGTTTGGAATTGGTAAAATGTGCTTGAAAAAAAAAAAAAGTATGATCAGAATATAAACGTGCCTAATAATTCTGCACGCACTGTTAGATGTGCTCACTTTACACAGAATGCGTGTGATTGCGAAATCGAAAGTGAACTGTGAGCGCTCATTCAAATGTTATTTCAATACCCCACATACTGATAGCGCGAAAATTATATACAATATTAGAATGTTTGCAGGAGCGGGACACACGCGTTGCGGGAGTGGGCAATAATGGTCAGAAACTCCGCGGGAGTGTGCTTAAGAAAACTGTCCCGCGCAGGGCTCTAGGCTGCGCATCAACACACACGCTAAGTTTTTTTTTTCGCGCTACACCATCTCCACCTTCAATCATTAATGCCATTTCCTTCTGTCTTTGACAGCGCATATGGACAATTTTTGAAATAGCGCCATAAACAAAATTTAATTCAAGCACTTTCAAGGACCTATGTTTGTTTTCAAGTACTTTCCAGGCCTTGAATCCATACATCTGAAATTCAAGTACTTTCAAGAAGCGTGGGAACCCTGACTAACACGTGTTTCTCTAGATAATGTTATACGCAGCACCATAACTTCAAATGAGTTATACTTAAAGCCTGCCCTCTGAGAAATACTGAGAATATTGCTATAAATTGTAGCAACACCTCCCCCTTTGCCTTTTGGACGTGGCTCATTTTTATAGCTGTAATCTTGGGGGGTGGACTCATTTAAAGTAATGTATTCATCTGGTTTTAGCCATGTTTCTGTCAAACAGAGCAAATCTAGGTTATGATCATTAATCAAATCATTTACAAAAAGTGATTTTGTAGAAAGGGACCTTATATTCAGTAAGCCAAGTTTTATAAATTGTTTCTGTGTGTTGTAAACATTTTTTATTTGTTGAACATCAATTAAATGATTACTCATAAATTGGTCTGGACGTTTTCTGTATTTTCTAGTTCGGGGAACAGACACAGTCTCTATAGTGTGATATCTAGGTGAAGGAGTCTCTTTGTGATGAGAATTAACTGACTTCTGTGACGTGAGGCGGCTAGCAGACGGTCGGTTTAGCCAGTCTGTCTGCTTCCTGACCTGGGCCCCAGTTAGTCAAGTATGAACTCTAAGACTATGTGCCATATTTCTAGAGAGAAGAGCGGCACCACCCTAGGAGGGATGAACACCATCTCTTTTCAACAGGTCAGGTCTGCCCCAAAAACTCGTCCAATTGTCTATAAAACCTATGCTATTCTGCAGGCACCACTTAGACATCCAGCCATTGAGTGATGACAGTCTGCTATGAATCTCATCACCCCGGTAAGCAGGGAGGGGGCCAGAGCATATTACAGTGTCTGACATCGTACTTGCAAGTTCACACACCTCTTTAACATTATTTTTAGTGATCTCCGACTGGCGAAGTCGAACATCATTAGCGCCGGCGTGGATAACAATCTTACTGAATTTTGCCAGCACTTTTAAATTTGCCAAGATGTCAGGCGCTCTGGCTCCAGGTAAACAATGGACTATGGTGGCTGGTGTCTCTATTTTCACATTCCGTACAATAGAATCGCCAATAACTAGAGCACTTTCACCAGGTTTCTCAGTGGGTGCGTCACTGAGTGGGGAGAACCTGTTTGATGTTCTGATCGGAACGGAAGAGCGGTGTTTTGACCCGCGACTAGGCCACCTCACTGTCACCCAGTTGCCCTGCTGCGGGGGCGCTAACGTTACCGGAACCGAACAATGTACAGAAGTCCCTGAGCTAATCACATCCAAAGCAGTATCTACAGCCCTCACATTCTTACTGTCCTCAACTAAAGTTTGGATGCGTGTCTCTAGTTCTAAAACCTTCTCTGTCAGCCTAACTATTTCCCTGCATTTATCACATGTGAATCCCTCATCGCCGACAGAGAGAGATACACTATACATGTGGCAAACTGTGCAAATAACAATAGCAGGAGAAGAAGCCATTACTCACTGTGATTGATGAATGATACCAACTTAACTTACCACTTACCACCTACCACTTACCACTGTTGTTTGATGAACTCGTGAAAAACGGAGCGAGAGAGAAATGAAAACGGAGCGAGAAAAAAGAAAATAATAATAGGCGCGAAGATGTGCTAAAATCATGTTTAATAGAGTACTTATCGCATCATCAACACCCCTACCATGCCTGTAGGCAAACTGAAACGGATCTAAATTTTCCTGTACCATGGACAAAAGCTTATCCTTCACAACCCTCTCAAATGTTTTCATAATCAGAGAGGTAAGTGCTACTGGCCTGTACTCATTTAAACATTGTGGTACATTATTCTTAGGCACAGGTACAATAATAGATTCTCTCCAGAAATGAGGAACCTTATGAAGGTGCAGTGACATACTAAAAATGAAACAAAAAATATCTGCCAATTGTTCTGCACAATTTTTGATAATACGGCCTCCAATACATCAGGGCCTGGACTTTTCCTCTCTTTAACACCCCGAAAAAGTTAAGACTGTATCCTTATCAACAGTTGCAATATTTTGGTCAAAGGAAACATTTTTAAAAGCTGCCAATTCCTGACTAAAATTATGAACATTAAAACAATAATAAAAAACATTCAAATCATTGGCAAGATCAAAATCAAGCTTTCGGTCAAAATAAATATTATATTTCTTAGAATGCATCCCCATCATGGACTTCACACCCTCCCATGCAGAACGAGAATTTCCAGTGCTGAACATATGCTCCACTTTATCCTTGTAATTAAGCCTTGCCAATTTAAGTTCCTGTTTTTGTAGTACCTTATTCTGTCACGTCACCTTGATTAAAACAAATGTTCTTCTGAATAATTGTGTTTTTTACAGATTTAGTGACCCACGGTTTATTGTTTGGATAGATGCAAATTTCTTTCTTGGGTATAACAAGGTCCTCACAGAAAGTAACATAAGCTGACACAGTCTCTGTAAGTTCATCTAAATCAACACAAGAATTTATAAACACATCCCAATTTGTACAGCTAAAACAGTCCTGGAGAGAGTAAATAGATTATATTTATTCTATTCACTGTTCACAATCTGTTTTATTGGCATCTTTCTGCAGTTGAAACACTGATTGAGCGATTACATTAGACAGACATGATACATTTTGGTAAGCCATACTGTATCTTTCAACATCTTTTGATGTACATTCATTTGTATTTTGCACTATAACTTATTAAACTGGAAGAGACTTGAACTTGAACTGAGGTGCAACAGTGATCTGTCACGTCACATTTAAAAGCATCAAAATGGCTTTCATTGTTGGTATTTCGTGATAGAATGTACAGGATTTGAAAGCTGAGAGTTTGTTACCTCTGGTGTGACTTTATGTGCAGACCTTGAGCCAAAAACTCATCACCAAACACCAATGACTTGTACATACACTATATGGACAAAAGTATTGGGACACCCCCTTCTTTAGAACAGAAAAAGGCACTTCCAAAACCTAATGGAAACATAATTCATGTATTTAAAAATTGTATTTCCATCTCTGTTGCAACAGTTTTGTGAGTGTCTAAAATGACTGTACCCATATGTACAAGTCACTGGTGTTTGGTGACGAGTTTTTGGCTCAAGGTCTGCACTTAAAGTCACACCAGAGGTGTTCAGCTGGGATTAGGACTTGGCTTTATGCAGACCAGTCAAGTTCTTCCACACTGGCTGAATCAATAATTTATTTTTGAACCTTGCCTTATACACAGAGGCATGTGTGTGTATGTATGTACAGTGGCATGCAAAATTTTGGGAACCCCTTGCAGAATCTGTGAAAATGTGAATAGTTTTAACAAAATAAGGGAGATCATACAAAATGCATGTTATTTTTTATTTAGTACTGTCCTGAGTAAGATATTTTACATAAAATATGTTTACATATAGTCCACAAGACAAAAAAAATAGCTGAAATTATTCAAATAACCCCCTTCAAAAGTTTGGGAACCCTTGGTTCTTAATACTGTGTGAGGTTACCTGGATGATCCACGACTGTTCTTTTGTTTTGTGTTGGTTGTTCATGAGTCCCTTGTTTGTTCTGAACAGTTGAACTGAGCACTGTTCTTCAGACAAATCCTCCACGTTCTGTAGATTCTGCAGTTTTCCAGCATTTTTGCATATTTGAACCCTTTCCAGCAGTGACTGTATGATTTTGAGATCCTTCTTTTCACACTGAGGACAATTGATGGACTCAAACACAACTATTAAAAAAGGTTCAAACATTCACAGATGCTCCAGAAGGAAACACGATGCATTAAGAGCCGGGGGGTGAAAACTTTTTGAATTTGAAGATCAAGGTAAATTGTACTTAATTTGTCTTCCGGGAAACATGCAAGTATCTTCTGTTGCTTCCGAAGGGCAGTAATAAATGGAAAAAAATATATATTTCAACAAAAGAAAAAAGTTGGAAATCTTCATCCTGTTCAAAAGTTTTCAACAGCCAGCTCTTAATGCATCGTGTTTCCTTCTGGAGCATCTGTGAATGTTTGAACCTTTTTTAATAGTTGTGTTTGAGTCCATCAATTGTCCTCAGTGTGAAAAGAAGGATGCGCGCGGAGTGTCACGTGAGTCAGTTGTGGAAGCGCGCGTATGTCACGTCACTTTATTACACGTTCATTCTGGAACTCGTCACTTCCTGTTTGTTGCTGACGCGTGTTTTGAGTTTGAGCTCCGTCAAGTTATTTCTTTATCGTCTATTTTATCTCTTAAAATCAATTTTATACACCATCATTTTTCGTTTCTATAACGTGTGAATATATCCCCTATCGCATTCTACAACAAAAACAATCAGGGCGCCTTGTTATCACTAGTTCTATTTTGATTTCTATTTTGATTTCCCGAGTCCGCTATTAGCTTATAGCCCGTTAGCACTACCAACGCGGCGGCCGCTAGGCGCGCTTGCTAATACTCTATTCACACACATAACCATTGTTCCACTGCTACTTACTTTAATGGCGGATTTGTGTCTACCTTTGAGTGCAGGTGAGGACGCGTTCGAGCTGCATTCGGTGCAGCTGGAGCTGGAGGCCATGGAGAAGCAGATCAACGAGCTGCTGGAGAGACAGGCCCAGCTGAGAGAGCGGCAAACTGCACTGGAAACATCCCGGGCTGACGCTCACAGGTCCGGGGTAAGTATACAGTGCGCTGCTAACACTCCCACCACCTCTACTCCGTGTGTTTCTCTGCACAGGCCCCGTGCACCCAGGACGCGATCTTCTCAGATGTCCTTCACTCCGGCGCCGGGACACCACGGACCCTGGGTGCGGCAGCAGCGGAAGACGCGAGCGAGGCATCGGGCTACATCATCTCCCCCTCCGCCGCTTCCGGTCTTCGAGATCTCCACCCGAAACCGCTTCGCCCCCTCCACGAGACGGAACGTGATGCTGTGATCGTCGGAGACCCCATCGTCCGGCACGTCCGTGCTACGTTAGCTGAAGGTAAAGTGCACACACACTGTTTCCCTGGTGCTCGTGTTCTCGATGTTTCTGCGCAGATACCCGTGATCCTGAAGGATGAGGAGAGCGTCGGAGCGGTCGTGCTGCACGCGGGCGTGAACGACACCAAGCTGCGGCAGACGGAGACACTGAAGAGGGACTTCAGGAGCCTGATCGAGACGGTACGCAGCACTTCGCCGCGACGACGATCATCGTTTCAGGACCGCTTCCACGTACCGACGAGGACACGAAAGGTTCAGTAGACTGTTTGCTTTAAACGAATGGTTATTGTCATGGTGTAAAGAACAGAAACTGCTCTTTGTTAATAATTGGAATCTTTTCTGGGAGCGTCCTAGGCTTTTCCGTGCTGATGGCCTGCACCCCAGCAGAGTCGTAGCGGAAATCCTGTCGGACAACATCTCCAAGACGCTACGCTCCATCTGACTAGTAAGCCAATTCTCAAATAACTGCTATGATGACTTTTGTTCTACCCACTTAAATGATAGAAGTAATTGCGTTGTTCAATCTATACATACTGTGTCTGTTCCCCGAATAGTGAGGTCAAAATATAATTTTAACACAGGATCTAGAAAAAATCTGATTGTGATTAAACCAGAAAAATGCAAAATAAATGAACAAAAACTATTTTAAAGCTTGGGCTCCTAAACATTAGATCACTCACACCTAAAGCAGTAATTGTAAATGAAATGATCACAGATAATAGTTTTGATGTACTCTGTTTGACTGAAACCTGGCTTAAACCAAATGATTATATTGGTCTAAATGAGTCTACTCCACCAAGCTACTGTTATAAGCATGAGCCCCGTCAGACTGGTCGTGGCGGCGGGGTGTCACAACAATATATAGTGATATTATCAATGTTACTCAGAAAACAGGATACAGGTTTAACTCATTCGAAATACTTATGCTTAATGTTACACTGTCAGATATGCAAAAGAAATCTGTCTTATCTCTTGCTCTGGCTACTGTGTATAGACCGCCAGGACCATATACAGATTTCCTAAAAGAATTTGCAGATTTCCTCTCAGACCTATTGGTTAATGCTGATAAAGCGCTAATTGTCGGAGATTTTAACATTCATGTTGATAATCCAAATGATGCATTAGGACTTGCATTTACCGACCTAATAAACTCTTTTGGAGTCAAGCAAAACGTCACCGGGCCCACTCATCGTTATAATCACACGCTAGATTTAATTATATCGCATGGAATTGATCTTACTGATATAGATATCGTACCTCAAAGTGATGATGTTACTGACCATTTCCTTGTATCGTGCATGCTGCGTATTACTGATATTAACTATATGGCTCCGCGTTATCGTCCAGGCAGAACTATTGTTCCAGCCACTAAAGACAGATTCACAAATAACCTGCCTGATTTATCTCAGCTGCTCTGTGTACCCATAAATACAAATGAACTTGACAAAATGACTAGCAACATGGGCACTATCCTCTCTAATACGTTAGAAACTGTTGCTCCCATCAAATTAAAAAAGGTTAGAGGAAAACGTGCTGCGCCATGGTACAACAGTTATACCCATTCTCTCAAGAAAGAAACTCGTAATCTTGAGCGCAAATGGAGAAAAACTAACTTGGAAGTTTTTAGAATTGCGTGGAAAAAAAAACAGTATGTCCAGCTATAGACATGCTCTAAAAGCTGCCAGGACCGAGCATATCCGCAAACTCATAGATAATAACCAAAATAATCCAAGGTTTTTATTTAGCACAGTGGCTAGACTAACAAATAACCATACTTCACCCGATCTAAATATTCCCTCACAGTTTAATAGTAATGACTTTATGAATTTCTTCACTGATAAAATAGATAACATCAGAAATACAATAACTAATGTAGATTCTACTACGGCGTCTAGTACTTCAGCCTCATTCACCGCACCCAAGAAAAACTGCAGTGCTTTTCAACTATAGGACAGGAAGAGCTAAATAAACTTATCAACACATCTAAACCAACAACATGTCTATTAGATCCTGTACCTACTAAATTACTGAAAGAGTTACCTGTAGCAGAAGAACCGCTTCTCAATATTATTAACTCATCGTTATCTTTAGGTCACGTCCCTAAACCATTCAAGCTGGCAGTTATTAAGCCTCTTATTAAGAAGCCACAACTAGATCCTAGTGATCTGGCAAATTACAGACCCATCTCAAATCTTCCGTTTATGTCTAAAATTTTAGAAAAAGTTGTGTCTGCTCAATTGTGCTCATTCTTGCAAAAAAATGATCTCTGTGAAGAATTTCAGTCAGGTTTCAGGCCCCGCCATAGCACAGAAACTGCACTTGTTAAAATTACAAATGACTTGCTTCTTGCGTCAGACCAAGGCTGCATCTCATTGCTAGTTTTACTTGATCTTAGTGCTGCGTTCGACACTATAGATCATGAAATACTCGTAGATCGATTACAAAACTATACAGGTATTCAAGGGCAGGCTTTAAGATGGTTTAGATCCTACCTGTCCGATCGCTATCACTTTGTTTATTTAAACGGGGAGTCATCTCAATTATCACCAGTAAAGTATGGAGTACCACAAGGATCTGTCCTAGGTCCTCTGCTGTTTTCAATATACATGCTGCCCCTTGGTAATATTATTAGAAAATACGGGATTAGTTTCCATTGTTATGCTGATGATACTCAACTATATATCTCAACAAGACAGACAGACGAAACTTCTAAATTATCTAAGTTAACTGAGTGTGTTAAAAATGTAAAAGATTGGATGACCAATAATTTTCTCCTATTAAATTCAGATAAGACAGAGATATTACTTATTGGACCAAATAACAGTACACAGAATCTCTTGGATTACAATTTGCAACTAGACGGATGTCCTGTTACTTCCTCTACAGTCAAAAATATGGGTGTTATATTAGACAGCAACTTGTCTTTTGAAAAACATATTTCCAATGTTACAAAAACAGCATTCTTCCATCTTAGAAACATTGCCAAGCTAAGGAACATGTTACCTGTTTCTGATGCAGAAAAGCTAGTTCATGCATTCATGACCTCTAGACTGGACTATTGTAATGCACTGCTAGGTGGTTGTCCTGCATCTTCAATAAACAAGCTACAAGTAGTCCAAAATGCAGCGGCTAGAGTCCTTACCAGGTCAAGAAAATATGATCATATTACCCCAATTTTACAGTCTCTGCACTGGCTACCTATTAAGTACCGTATCAGTTACAAAATATTATTACTTACCTATAAGGCCCTAAATGGTTTAGCTCCTGCGTACCTAACTAGTCTTCTATCTCGCTACAATCCATCACGCTCCCTAAGGTCGCAAAACTCTGGACTCTTGGTAGTACCTAGAATAGCAAAGTCCACTAAAGGAGGTAGAGCTTTTTCATATTTGGCTCCCAAACTCTGGAATAGCCTTCCTGATAACGTTCGGGGTTCAGACACACTCTCTCTGTTTAAATCTAGATTAAAGACACATCTCTTTAGCCAAGCATTCACATAATGCATTCATATAATGCATCTCATAAATTGTGTACTACAGTTATATCTGATCAAAACGCACATTATTATTCTTTAGCTTGGGTTGAACAAATAATTTTTGCTTGAATGGAACAACAGCTACGCTAATTATGTCTCTTTGTTTCTCTGTTTCTGCCACGGGGTAACTAGGAGTTACACAAGCTTCAGTCTGGATCCAGCCCTTAAATGATCTGAGATGACCAAACACCTGAGAAGAGATGATGCCGACCCCTCGGAGGACCTCTGATGGAGGCCAACCTCTGATCCACCAACAACATGCAGAATTAACAAATTTTGCCATAAGTTAATATATTAACTTTCTACAATGTATAAATATATTGTAGAAACTTAATTTCCTGTAAAGCGCTTTGCAACGATTGTATCGTAAAAAGCGCTATACAAATAAACGTGAATTGAATTGAATTTATTAAGCTTTTTTTCTTTTTTATCACTTTATTAAACCTTCAAATAACAAACAGGCATTGTCATATTTCCATTGTTAAACACATTAACAATAAATCCAAGCAGCATAAACAAAATAATAATAAAATAAATAAAAATAAAATAAACATTAAAATAATTCTAAAAGCAAATTATAACTTAATTTATAATTAAATTAAATTACAGTTTTAAGGCACTCTTCGTTTTTAAAATGTTTTATGGATTGAAATAAAATTCTAAAATCATTTTCGAGGAGAAACAAACCTACATATTATTTCACAGAAATTAAATTTCTTTATTTGCACTATATAAGCAGTCGTCCATATTCTGACTTGGAGAAAAGAACATTTTATCTTAAGGGAACTTTCAATCTTGTGTCTGACGTTTACTTGCACTTTTTAAATTGCAAATTCTGGTAATCAGAACATATAAAGTACGTGTAAATGATGGTCATGAAATTACGTGCATGCGACGTTGCAGTTGCGTTGCCAGTAAGTCATTATGTTACCAATATATTACCAATAGAGGACGTATATAGGATGTGCTTGGTAATATTACGACTTTAGGAGGACGTACTGACAACGTTGTGAGTTGGTAATTTGATGGTAATTAAATTAGGGGCATGCGACGTCGTAGTTACGTTGTCAATTGGTAAGTCATATGACATTACCAAAAATTACCAATACGCTACGTAACTGTTACGTCGTGTGTTAGTAGGGAAGTTAGAGCGCGTCTGAAACGTCTCCCGTTTGATGTGGTCATAAAGACGTTCTGCATCTAAATAAACGCAATCCTTTTCAAGAAAAAAGAGACAGAGGCAGCAGTTGCGAAAGGGGTGGCCAACCCTTGCCCCGCCCCTGCGTTAATTGAGTTAAATATTTTTAATGCGTTAATCTGAAAAAATTAATCGCATGCGTTAAGGCGCTAATTTTGACACCACTAGTTTTAATACTTTATTTTAAGATGCTGCCATGTTCTTGTTTCTTTTTTCTGTCTTTTTCCTTTTTTTCTTCTTTTTTTGTGGCCATGGGATACCATTAAAATAAATAATAGTTCAATAATTTACAATTTTCACCTCTGATGTTATTAAGTTATTGACAGTTATTAAGAATTAAAGTTACGCATTGACGGAAGTACGCACGCTGACATCTTTTTGGCGGGAGCTGTTGCCATGGTGAATCGTAATTTCGGCGCTCCGCTGATCATGACTTAACTCAGAGTCAACCTGCTTAGAGTTGAGTAAACTAAATCAGTTCAGCTGTTCTGTAACCGAGAACTCAAAGAGTTTCCCATCTCAGAGTAAGTCAACTCAGAGTTGGTTGAACCTCCTTATTGAAACGGCCCCAGGTCTGTGGTGCAGTCTATTTTCAGTTCTTTAAAATAGCAACGCGCCAACAATGCGCCTGAACACACCTCTTTTTTAGACCAGCACGCCCACGAGCGCACAAATGGGTGCAAATGCATTTGCTATTTAAACAACGTAGCGCAGGACAGGAAAATGAGAACTGCGTCGGGCTGAAACTAGCAAAAACATTTGTGCCGCGCCTTGCGCTGGGTCCTAGACATGTTTCAAGGAACATAGAAATACCAGGTTCCCATTACTTCTCTTCCTCTGCACTGAGCAATTTACTTACACAAACCGGTTTACATTTTCACACCACTTCTTCTGAACATGCAAAATATACGTTTATTATTATATTTGTTTGCCTCTCTGTGCCCACATACTGTATTTTGATGCAGCTAAATTCTCAAAAAAAGTTTTCATTGATATATTTGACTGTTTCTGTTGTCAGACAACACAATGAATATGAAATAGAGACTGAAACGTGACCCATTAAGACTAAATAACCAGCTCTCCCTTCCAAGATGTTATTCTGCACAAAAATCCTGATTTATAATCCAGCCATCGTCTGATAAAATCAAATAGGCTACACATAAAATAAAGACAATAGCTGTGCTGTGATTTCGGCTATACTTGCATGTTAAATTAGAGAAGCAACATAATGTGTTTTAACTGAAAGCGCTGTGCCTCTCAGCTGCTCGCTGAACAGAGCAGACACAGAGAGAGAGGTGTGTGCGCAGCGGGAAAGAGACCTCGTGCTCATGCAGCAGTAGCATCGAGTCTCAGAAACTAAACAAGTTTAGTGCCGTTAAAATGAATTTGTGTTAACGCGTTATTAATGCGTTAATCTTGACAGCCCTAATAAAAATAATAAAAATAATATTAATTATAATAAATGTTAAGCATTTGCCAAGTCAGCAACGGCTGGCCTGGTCCCGAGATGGGCCGACCTGATCAAGACGTTCAAGCACATCATCAAAGAGAGTGCAACACAAGCTAATTGTCAGTAAAAACTAGATAATGAACCTTAAAAAAGGAAAGGCGGTGGAGAAAAACTTTGAGAAAGCAAAAAAACTGAAGAAAAAAAGGTGCCAAATGCGTAAAATTTACCAAACTCTTTTCAAAAGGTTTAAATTCGGCTGCTGCAGCGGAGGACAGTATAGTGCCAGGTAAGAAGAAAACAGAAAATATAGCAAGCTCAAGTTAATTTCACTCTATTCAGCTACTTCTGCCAATTAGCTCCAGTGTTTTTTTGACAGTAGCCTACATTGTATTAAACATTTGTAAGCTTAGTGTACAACCCACGTATATTTTAAAATGTCATTGCTTCGTCATAATTGGTTACAAGTGTTAGCTAGCCTGTTACTGAATAGCATGACTGAAAAATCAGCAGATAAGGTGGGATTTAGGGTAAACAGACATATTGCTACTTGCAATATAGCCCAACATGTCAAAAACCTATAGCTATAGCCATAGTCCTGTAGACGTTTGTAGTGAACAGCCAGAGACCCCTGGTCTTCCAATACCAGTGCTATTGTATGCAAGGATCCTGTTTGCTATGCAAGGATCCTGTTTGTGGACTTCAGCTCCGCTTTCAACACCATCATCCCGGACACCCTTCAGAATAAACTGACACAGCTCTCCGTCCCCACCTCCATCTGTCAGTGGATCACCAGCTTCCTGACAGACAGGCAGCAGCTAGTGAGGCTGGGAAAATTCTCATCCAACACCTGCACCATCAGCACTGGAGCTCCTCAGGGTTGTGTTCTTCTCCCTCTACACCAACGACTGCACCTCTAAAGACCCCTCTGTCAAACTCCTGAAGTTTGCAGACGATACCACACTCATCGGCCTCATCCAGGATGGTGACAAGTCTGCTTACAGACAGGAGGTTAAGGAGCTGGCTGTCTGGTGCAGTCTAAACAACCTGGAGCTCAACACGCTCAAAAGTGTGGAGATGATCGTGGACTTCAGGAGAAACCCCCCAGCTCTCCCCCCACTCACTATCATGAACAACTCTGTGAATGCAGTGGAGTCATTCAGGTTCCTGGGAACCACCATCTCTCAGGACCTGAAGTGGGACACTCACATCGACTCCATCGTGAAAAAGGCCCAGCAGAGAATGTACTTTCTTCGTCAACTGAAAAAGTTCAACCTGCCACAGGCGCACATGACACAGTTTTACTCTGCTGTTATTGAGTCCGTTCTGTGCTCTTCTATAACTGTATGGTTTGGGTCAGCCAGCAAATCAGATATAAGAAGACTGCAGAGGACTGTTAGGACAGCAGAAAGGATCATTGGTGTGCACCTGCCCAGCCTTCAGGATTTGTACTACTCCAGAGTGAAGAAACGGGCAGGTAACATCATCACAGACCCCTCTCACCCTGGACACGACCTGTTTGCGCTTCTCCCTTCAGGCAGACGCTACAGATCTCTGTGCACTAGAACATCTAGGCATAAAAACAGTTTTTTCCCCTATGCCATCTCCAGCCTAAATAACTAACACAGGAATTATTACCTGTGTTCTGTAATTCTCTAACCCTAATTCTTGCCTGTAATTCATTCCCCCATCTCTAATTATTTACTCTCTCTAGTACTATGTAAATATGTATGCATAATTTTATATACAGCTGTATATATAGAGTAAATAAGGCACAAATCTGTACATAAATCTTCTGTTCCAGATTCAGACACATTATTATTATTATTATTATTATTATTGTTAAGGCTTATTTAAATGATCTGTTCTCATGTCAGATATGTATGTTTATATGTATGTATGTACGTATGCATGTATGTACCAAGAGCTTCTTAAAAACCACAACAAATTCCTCGTGTGTTTGCACACACTTGGCGAATAAAGCTGATTCTGATTCTGATTCTGATTGTTAATTGGCATTAAAGCAGATTTGCTCCAATTTATTTTATATCCTGATAAGCTACTAAAATTATCAAATTCCTTAATTATACTAGAGACTGAAACATCAAAGTGGTCTAAATATAGAATAATATCATCAGCGTATAATGAAATACTATGATTATGATCATGAATCTTAATCGATACTTCAGATTTCCTGATGGCTTGTGCTAAGGGTTCAAGAGATAGACAAAACAAAAAGGGGGAAAGCAGGACACCCCTGCCTCGTTCCCCGCTGTAAAGGGAATGGGGGGGAAATAATATTACCAGTTATGACTGATGCTGCAGGTGAATGTCTTAATCATAGAAATGAAGTGTTCACCGAAGCCGAAACATTGCAGAACTGCCCACATATAATTCCACTCTAGCCTGTCAAAAGCTTTTTCTGCATCCAGTGAGAAAACCGCACAAGGACTTGGATGAGAATCTGCAAAGTCAAGAATATGAAGGAGTCGACGCATATTGTCAGACGCATTGCGCCCCTTGATGAAACCGGTTTGGTCCTCCTTGATCAAACTATGAATTACCTTCTCCATACGAGAAGCAAAAACTTTAGCATAGATTTTCAGATCACATGGGAAGTAAATATGTTAATAACTTTGACCTATACTTAACATGAAATAAATGTATTAGAGTATACAGCGCTTCCTCCACACCCATTTCTGAGCTTTTTCCAATGTCTTAAGGTCGACAACTCTTGATGTGCGTGTCAGGTTTCAACCCTTCGCGGTTAAACCAGGTAAACATGTGGATGCTATAGTGCTGGGCTCACAATATCAAGGTCTCATTTTTAATTAATTCTTATTTTGATGAACCAAGATCTTTTAAGTCTGTGCTGTTTTGCATGAACAAAATGTTGTCAATTTTACAACAAAACTTTAATATTTTTTTATGTGGCATGACATTGCTGAAGCGCCTTCAAAACAACTTGATTTTTATTTGAGTGCTGAACAAATATCCGTACATTTTATGCTTTGGTGGTCCTTGCTTTGACACTTTTGCCTTCCTCCTGCCCTCTTCATGGCTGTCTGTAAACAAATCCATCATTAAGATGCTTTTAATTTCAGAGTCCAGTGAAAAAGACATCTTTTCTGTGGTTGGATGTGAGAGACAACAGGAAGTGACTCGGAAGTCATATTTTGGAATCCAGCTCAATGATGGATTTGTTTCTTGTAAACACACAGCTTTTGTCTTTTCAAGATGTAAATTGATGGACTGGAGTGGTGAGGATTACTTGTGATGTATTTATCAGCTGTTTGGACTCTCATTCTGACGGCACCAATTCACTGCAGAGGATCCATTGGTGAGCAAGAAATAAACTCATCCAGATTTTGGATGGCCTGAGGGAACATGGTCAGCAGCAATTCCTTAAAAATCAGAACAAGTAAAACATGAAAGATATTAGAATTAGATGTGATTATGAATGATTAGCTTGTACTGTAAAAGCCTGCAACAGTTTTAACAGTTTTTACCAAGGGATGTTGTGTTAAAGAGACACAATAGTGGACTAGTGGATAATACAGGGTTTTTGTCATCCTTTTAATTTTACCCAAATAATTCTCAAATGGAAATCCAGATATTGGGTCCAGATTTCTGTGCATTTGAACATCCTTTGAAAGACGGTTCCCATGAACATTGTAAGTAACAATTTCAGGACCAAATAATTCACTGAAATTTGTCACAAATTACACAAATAATGTGTGCGCAAAGCTGTGAAAATTTGCAGACAATAATTGACTTGCGAGGATGAAAAATTGGCAGCAGATAACAACATGAAATCGTTATAAACTGAACCCGGCAACACATTTCGGCTGTGTGTACAAGAACTACATACTACTACCCCAAAACAAACAAGATGCATGTAATCATGAGGAAAGCATGAGACCATGCCTATCTATATCGGTTAATGGTGACTTTTAGGACATAAGACATCCTTTCAAAAGACGATCTGTCTGGAGTGGGCTATTGACTTTCTGTATTTAAGATAAACACTTCTTAAAGCCTGAGTAACCAGTATTTGCTCCTTTAATGAAAGCTCTTGCTGGAACATCACAGATAACAGCAGTGACCTTAAAGAAGCACTGTCTAACCTACATAACCCATCCTTTGCTTAATCCTTGTAACTCACTGACAAGCTCTTTTACATACTCAACCAAACTTTGAGCTTTTGTGGCTTTTTATTCACTGTGGCGTTGCCGCTCCACTGCTCTGTAACTCATCGGGAAAAGAAGAACGCTTTTCACTTTCAGTTTCTAAGACTACACCTAGCCATGTTTTTAACTGCTCTTGTTTTCATGTGCAGCTGGCAAATAAAATTAAACAATAATTACTTCTAAGACAACACATACATTTATTGTTGGGTTAACTAACTGGTTTTGTGTCGATCTCTCTTGAGTCACACAAAAGAAAATCTGCCTAAACACAACATGTGTCAGAATGCTATCAACAATACCATATTATAGTATAATAATCAAATAATATCAGTGTGTGTGTGTGTAGAAACCCTTTAAATCACACTGAGATTATATATTTTTACTTGTAAATCCCACTGTTTGCATTCAGATACTAGTATAAATGGTTTCTAATACTATAGTGTTTTTAAAACCATACTGTAGTAAAGTGTATTATATTCTATTTATTATAGTATTTACAACACTTTGTTAATGAATGTTAGAGCATACTGTAGTATTAACTATAATGAACTAATAAACTGTAATAAATACTGTAGTTTTTTACTACAGTAAACTGTAATATACCCTATAGTTGTAGAAAACTTAGTACAGTATTGGGTAAAGTAATTTGAGTATGTTACTATAGTTGTTATATTACAACAGCAACTATAGCATTACCACAACGAATTAATTCAAGTACTTTACTATAGTATGGTTCAAAAACACTATAGTATTTACTATAAATTACTATAAAAAAATCATGTGGGAAACATTAAAGTTCTGTCTTTAAGACAGAATCTCATATTATTCTTTAATTAGTAGTTCTTAATATTTTTAACACACCATTGGACAACATTTGCTTAAATATGTATTTCACCAATAAATCAATTCTGAATTCCTCTGGTATTTAAATTTGTATTTAGACAGCAGCGTGATGACAGGACTTTTATTTTGTTTTTATGATGTGAGGTCATAAGACTGTGCCGCTCTCCGGCATCTGTTGTGGTTCGGCTGAAGAAAGGTTTGTGTGTTTTTAAGCATTTAAAGTGTTTAAATCGATGCAAAAATTCAGGAAATGTAATAGTTTTTTACAAGCAATGTAAAATGGTTTAATTATGGATGAAGTACTTTATCTAACATGAATAAATGTTATATTTACGAGTAAACAGCACTCTTACATGAATAACAGAAAAGCGGTCTCATTTCGCTCCCTATGTAGTGACCCAGTTTATAGTGAAGACGAGTTCACTCATAATAACAACAACATTATTAGGGTTGCCAACTTCAGAAAAGGAAAATAAGGGATGCTACCTCGTGTGTTTATGATGCATCTTTCACACTATGGTTAATATTTTAGCTATAAACTTGGATTTATCTGATCATTATAATGCGTTTTGACTGCTTTAATATTCACAGTTTATTAAAATCTTAATTCAGACATGAAATTGTGTTTATGTAAAATACACACTTCAGCATTAGAGTAATCTCTCTGCTGGTCATCACTCAGAAACATCTGCAATGTTTTAATTAGTATACATGGTTATGAAAATAAAAGTAAAAATAACCTGCGGGGAATGATCTGGGGAGGTTCTCTTTAGGTTATAAAAGACAAAGAAACATACAGCGAAAGTCTGTGAATACGGTACAAACTGTGTTCTGTATGGCTTTCATACGAAACGCTTCTTTGAAGCCTTAAATACGGGACGATTCTTTATCTCACAGAACGGTTGGCAACTCTAATCTAACACCAAATGCAAACATGCTGATGTTTTTTGTCTCATCATGGTGATTTAAGGCCATTAACTCTCTCTCTGACTCACTTGCTGATTGAGACGCACACAGAGATTTAGTTTGCATTTATTTTTGGTTTTCTCAATTATTCTCATCTTAAACAGGAAAAAGTGTCCAAACTCACAGAAAACCTCCTGCTGAAGCGACTGAGATCCATGTGACACACGATTATAAAGATGGCATTTATTAAAGAGGAGAGTGAAGACATAAGGATTGAAGAAGCATTCAGAGTCAAACATGAAGATACCGAGGAACAAACAGGTTGGTTTTCATTCTCAAACTCTGTTATTTGATCCTTATTAAAATATCCCTCTCTACTGAAATGAATGATATTTTAAAGAATGTCATGAGCATCCTAATTGAAGTTGTTTTATTTTATTGGTCTTCATGCTGACCAGACGAATACCGGACAAAAACGCACACAATGTCGAATGTCGAAATGACTGTTTTTGGCAAGTGGCTTTATAAATCTTAAAAGAGCTAAAACGTCCTGAATGACTGAAGAACAGGGAGAAAATTGGATTTGTGTCAGATCCACGTCATGACTCATGAGCAACAGATTTTAAAGAGACGGCACTGCTTTTATGCTGAATTCGAGACTTTGCTCTCATCCACACAAAGCCAGAGCTTTCCATATCCGATTTTTTTTTCCTTGTTCTTCTGTAAACATGGCTTCATCTCAAGAATAGGGATGGGCATTTTTGGCAATTTCTTATTTTGATCATCAATAGGTTTCAAAAACAAGTAATCGAGTGCTCGCTGGGCGGGCCGTCATGGAGATAATGAAAATGAATGTTAAAATATAAATGACATGAAAACCTGTCTATGAAAACATGAACACAGTTATATTATGATTACAATGCAGCAATATTATTAAAAAAGAAGCATTGGAATAGCTGCCTGAGGTGAAGCTGATTGACTTTATGCCAATAAACTTAAGCCCATTCTATGACACATCCTATGATATTAATCAGATAACTTAGATACATAACATAGATGTAACATTACAACTTGTATCTGCACAAAAGGATGGAAATGCCTGTGATGTTCTTTCATGGCAGCGCGCTGAAACATGGGCGAGGAAAGCAGACCATTTACTATAGATTTCACATTCTATAAAGTTCTCATTATAATGCTTATGGCATTCATGTTTATGGCAGATTTGTGCTATATTTTCATCTACATTATCAAGTGATTCCTGTAATATGCATTCAGCATGTTAATAAATGTTAATATCCCAACGCATCCTATGTAAGGAATAATTGACGCTTTACGCATCCTATGTAAAAATAATGCACACCCGAGGTGTAACGGCCACTCCGCTTCGCGTCGTGACCGCATCACCACCTCGGGTGTGCATTATTTTTCTAATAATTCAACGGCCCGTCATCAATTATTCCGCTTATACTACGGTTGCCACACCTCAAGACATTGATCAAATTATATATTTCAAGGCATTCGTCCTGTTTTTCTACTTAAATCGCTATTGTGAGTAGGATTATTTCTTCCGCATCTCATCCAACGAATATATATATATATATATATATATATATATATATACGGAATGCAAGAGTGGATGTCTGTTTATCATAGCAGAGACTCAACAAAATAATGCTTCACGAAAAATAAAGTGCAGATGATGAACTAATGACAAGGAAGCACAAAAATGAAAGTGCAGTAAATAATAATAAATACAAACAAGATTTCCTTGTTAGTCGCCAGTAACACTTAAAACCAGTGTTACTCACGTATGTAGTAGAATATCCAGTAAGATTTTTCAGAGTTTTTCTTTTATATTCTCATCTCTCTTTCTGCAGTCTTTAATCAAATCTTCGTCTTGCTTTTTCTCTCTCCTCCAGCATCATATAATAAGTTTTATTTATATAGTGCTTTTCCAGGGCTCAAGGATGCTTTACTATGTACATGCAACAAGGAAAAAATAACACTGGAGGGGTAGATAATGCCCCCTAATGCTGATTGGCTACACGTTTGTTGCTGTGTCGGTCCGGGTAAACAAACAGTGTTTTTCAAATATCGCTTATTGCACTTTTAAATTTCAGTTACTGTGCACATCAAGAAATGCGACACACGGTTTGAATGCTGAATGAAGGATGACAGACCGCCGCAGCGGAAAGAAGTGTTTGTGAACTTGAATTTAGCAACTTAAATATTCATCTATACCTCACAATAAACTAGGGAACAGCTTTAGAACATTTCGAATATAGTGTACGAAAAATATACAGGTATGGTGTTTTTATAATTTTTTTTGCCTTTTTGTGGGGCTTAACAATAACACAGTATAGTATACGCACAATATTGGATTTGGATCCGGCAGAAAAGGGTAGTATCGGAGCCGATATGAATACTGAGTATGTAGGATGATGGACAACAGTGGAGTCAAAAGAAAATGGTGATGGGTGAAAAGATCAAGGTGGAGCCGAGGAATCTGAGCACCTAGGCTGAGCTCATGACTGGGAAGCTGGGTGGAAGGATGATGGAGATTTGGATGACTTCCAATGGCTGGGCAACAGGAATCAGGATGCCAAGCAGAACCAGCAGAGACGAAAGACTGGGTGGTACCAGCAGAGATTAAAAAAAAAAAGCAAAGAGGCTAAGCGAGACCAGTGGAGATGAAGGCAGGGGGGTGGTCCATTCTAGAGTGTGTAGATTCATGAGTGCTAGCTTCGTGACCACTGGATTTGGGAGGTCTGGGAACACAGAGACTACCAGATTGGGGTCAGTGGACAAAGGCCAAGGGGTTCTGGAAGGGCAGTAATGGACTGGACTCTCTTGGGAAACTGGATTGATAGAAGCAGGGTCCTCCTTTAAGTCAACCACAATGAAAGACTGTACATTTGGTGCTTGCCCACTGCTCATAAGGAAGTTGAAATCATGAAATTAAAATAAAAAAGATCAACAAAAGCACACATTTAAACAGTTCTGTTCTTGGCTTTTTTTTCTTTGTCAAACTTTGTGTGCTGCCATCTTGACTAGGTCTCCCTGAAAGAAGAGATTATGATGTCTCAATGGGAGCTTCTTGATTAAATAAAGGATAAATTAAAAATTAACAACAAAATTCATTGGTGATCATTTTCTTCATAGGTTATTACACAAATTCAGTAATAATCAGTAATAAATTTGGACAGTTGTGCAGTTTTGTCACAAAATGTAAAAATATATCTTTGGCATAACATTGTGAGCTCTAATGATAATGTCCCTCATGGTCAGCATGTACTCGGAGAAAAGCAGAGGACCTAATACTGAGCCCTGATGCACTCCATACTTGTGTTTGATTAAATGTCTATTTGTTTACACAAAGTATTAGTAGTCGGATAGATTTAAGACCTAAACTGCATTAGAGCTTATTGACAAATTTAAATAAAATTTTAAACATGAATGGCAGATTCAGGATTGGTCTATAACAGTGGTTTTCAATCCTAGTCCTGTGGACCCACCGCTCTGCACATTTTGTGTATCTCCCTTATCTGATACACTGAGTTCATGGAGCTCTCCCTAATGAGCTGGTGATCTGAATCAGGTGTGTTAAAATAGAGACATAACAAAATGAGTGGAGCGGTGGGTCCCTAATGCCGAGTACACACTGCACGATTTTCAAAGTCATCGGATCACCGTTGTTTTCACACTGCATGACTATCTGGGGTAGCATTCAGTCGCTGCTGTGTTCACATTGCATGATGGATCGGCGACAGGAGGTTACACACTGCATGACTTTACAATAGGAAGAATTGCAGACATCTCTGTCTGGTCCGCAAACTACAGCCAAAAGCACATGAGAAGTGATAAGGTAATAACGCAAGATCACGCTGATATTATGGTCTATAAGTCCTCCCCGAACACACAATAATTAACAAATATGACTTGTTAACAAACATACTTCTGTTGGGAGATTTTTATATACACAAATCTAAGTAGCCTACTTGAAAGTGAAACCAATGTGTTGTGCATTTTATGCGTTTATTTCTTATAGCCTATAAAAGCCCTGAAAGTGATGAAAAATAAAAATGCAATAAATCTCTTGTACTTTATAGAAGAATATTATTTACAGGAAAAATCCTAGCCCCTTTTTCATCTTCATGTAGCCTACCTGTTCTGTATATTCTAATGCAAAAATGTAGGTACGTTGTTTGTAAATGTCTAACGTTAATTGCTTTGTAAAAAAAAAAAAAGGTCCTCCCCGAACTTCCCTCTGCCCTGTATCTTTGTCTCTCATTGGCTGTAGGTCATCGCCGATGTATTTTTCAGTCAGAACTCATTCACACAGCAGGATTGTGAATCGCCGACAGCTCCAGACATTTAGCATGCCAAATATTTCATGGGCGTCGGCGATGCATCGTCGATTCCCTCAGAATTATTCTTTGATAATTTACACTGCGCGATTGTCACTCGCGTGAACGAGCACCGATTTTCCTTCGATTTCAGGCATTTGTCGGCCATTTATCAAAACCTGTCGGCGAGTGAAAAATCGGGATAAAATCGTGCAGTGAGAACTTGGCATAAGACCAGGAGTGAATGGTCTATAATATCCCAGTTTTGTTGGAAAATATTCGTTTTGATGTCTGTTGCTTTAAGCCATTAAAGTGCCACTAACCTGTATTTGTCTTTTTTCACTTTAGACCTGATGGCGCTGAAAGAAGAGAGGCAAGAACTGACAGAGATGGAAGAGGAAGATCAATATGAGAGACTTGACTTCATGACTGTGGAAACAACTTCATCATCAAAAAAAGTTCAGAAGACTGAATCTAACAGTTACTTAACCTGCCATGAATGTGGAAAGAGTTTCAAGAAAAAATATAACTTTCAAATGCACACGAATGTTCACAAATGCCATCAGTGTGGAAAGAGATTCACATGTAAAGAAAACGTTAAACGCCACATGAATAGTCACACTGGAATGAAGCCTTTCATATGCCAACTGTGTGGAGCATGTTTAGCACATAAACAAAGTCTTGATTCCCACATGAAACGTCACACTGGAGAGAAGCCATTCACATGTGATCAGTGTGGAATGAGTTTCATACATAAAGGATCCTTTGATTACCACACGAAGAGAAAACACTCAGGAGAGAACGGTTTTACATGTAATCGGTGTGGAGAGAGTTTCACTTGTAGAGGAAACCTCAGAACTCATATGAGCCTTCACACTGGAGAGAATCCTTTTACCTGCAATGTGTGTGGGAAGAGCTTCTCATATAAATCACCCTTTAATACCCACATGAGAACTCATACTGGAGAGAGGCATTTTGCCTGCAAACTGTGTGGGAAGAGCTTCACACGCAAAGGATCTCTTCAGATTCACTTGGTCGTTCACACTGGAGAGAAGCCGTTTCCATGTGATCAGTGTGGAAAGTGTTTCAGACAAAAAACAACCCTTGATGCACACATGAAAATTCACACTGGAGAGAGTCCTTACATCTGCAAATTTTGTGGGAAGAGCTTCTTAAATAAATCAGCCCTTATTGCACACATGAGATATCACACCGGAGAGAAGCCCTTCAACTGCAAAGTGTGTGGGAGGAGCTTCACACAAAAAGGAGCTCTTAAGATTCACATGAGAAATCACACAGGAGAGAAGCCGTTCATGTTTCCTCAGTGTGGAAAATGTTATGCGCAAGAAACAAGCCTTACTTACCACATGGGGCTTCACTCAAAGGAGTATAAATGTCATCAGTGTGGACAGAGATTCCCAGACAAGAGACACCTTACCTGGCATGAGAGAATTCATTCTCGAAAGACTTTCACGTGCCATGACTGTGGAAAGAGTTTCAGATTTAAAGGACACTTTAAGATTCACATGAGAATCCACACTGGAGAGAAACCCTTCACCTGCACTCACTGTGGAAAGAGTTTCAGTCAGAACATAAGCCTTCGGTTTCACACGAGGCTTCATACTGGAGAGAAACCATTCACATGTCTTCAGTGTAAGAGGAGCTTCACATATAAAAGAGACCTGAACCGTCATTTGCAAACACATGGAAAGAAACTGCAGTACTCTGCGAGGAGAAAGAGGCCTAGAAAAAGGAGCAGTTTGAAAAATCAAAAGCACGTTCGCTTTGGAGGAAGGCAGTTTAATTGTAATCAGTGTAATAAAACATTTATTTTGCCATCACACTTACAGATACACCTGAAAAGTCATGAAGATGTGAAACCATATTTGTGTTCTTCATGTGGAAAGCGTTTTAAATGGCTCAGTAGTTTAAAATGGCACCAGAAAATGCGCATCTGTGTGAAACTAAAGCTGCGTTCACACCGCAGCCGAAAGTGATCCAAATCTAATCATCCACCTTCATGATTATTTGCATTCTTCTCCTCTAGACTCTTCTGCATTTTTTAACCGCTGTGTACGTGACCATCTGCTTTAATTCAGTTTTGTATAATTTAGTATAATTCAATTTTGGTTTGTCGCAGGACACACTTTTGTGAATATGAAATTCATCTTTGAAACTTTACAGATAATTACATTCACAAATTTCACAATTAAATGTCATTATTATAAGTGTCGTTATTGTTAGATTAGTTAAATGTAAAGTTTTATTAGTTATGAAACTCAATTATGAAGGCAGGAAATAATGCCATATCATGAAAATCTAACTTTTCCAGGTTTTACGTGCTATAATCAGGTCCCCAGTGCATCTACCAACCAAGGAAACGTGAAAAAGATTAACCCAGTAACTTTGTTTTAGTAAGCCTTTTTGTGCAAGCCTCTGAAAAAAAACGAGCGCGTCTGATTTCGCTCCCTTGGTGGCAGAGGGATCTCATTACAATATTACCGCCCCTTAATCTGTAAGTTTCCACCCGCTGCGCCGTCATTTTGATTTCGCAAGCGACAACGGTGTAGCAGTTCTAATGCCATGGTGAAAGATTGAGCAAAACATACTAACTGTTCTGTCTTTGGCTGCACAGACGAGCACAGAACACTGTTTAGAGTCCCAGCCTCAGAGGAGACAACAGAGCAGTGCATTTATTGATTTATTTACTGTATGCTGCTGACACACAGATCTAAAGTAATCATGCCATTTATTTCCCAGTTTACCTTCACAGACATAACTGACTGTTTTTGTAACTCGTGTGTGTTGTTAAGGTAAACTTTTGTGTGAATGAGAACTTAGTTTACTCACATGCTGTGACAGCTGCTTTCTGTCCGTGTGCTTCGGATGTGTGCGCTCAGAAAACCGTATATCAGAAGTTTAAACTAATATGGTTTAAAACGCATGATTTCAGCACGATAAACATGATAATTAGAACCAAAACATTTGTTTTTAGCAGGTAGGAGCTGAAATGGTGCAGCTCTATTCTGGAAAGGGGCGGGAGCAGCAGCATCTCATTTGGATTTAAAGAGACAGGCACGAAAATCACAGTGTTTCTGCTTCCACTCAAAATAGGCATTTTCAAAATTGTCAGTGGGCAAGCGTACAAAATCAACAGCGGATCAAATAATTTTTTTCACCACTGTACACACACACACAATTCTTCAATCAAGGCAGTATTTAAGCAAAACATTGAGCAAAAACACTTAAAATCCATTAAATGGAGACAGATTATTGCCACCTGGTGTAAAAAAATAAAGAAAATCATCTGTAATGCCATGGTGTAGCTACTATGCTTGTCTTAAGTATTATCTAGTTCAGACATCTCCAACCCTGCTAATGGAGAACTACCGTTCTGCAGAGTGATGCAACATTAGTTATGAACACCTTCTGTTTGTCACGATTCAGCTGCTACTGTGGAGGAACGAGGGAGTGCAGAGACGAAGGAGGTCAATAATATACAGTCTTTATTCATCCAAATAAAGCATCACAAGAAACAGGCAGGAACACACGCGTAACACTTGGGATAGACAAACAATACCAGACACGGGACATAGAAAGACACAGGGCTTAAATAGAAGGAGAGTAAACGAGGAAGAACTGAAACAGGTGAGGAGTAATTAAACACAGGTGGGACTCATGGGACTAAATGAGAACAGGAACCGGAAAACCAAATAAGAGCATAAGGAAACATGAGGGAGGAAAAACACAGGACACGGGATCACAGGGCTGGCACTGTTAACAAGCAGAATCACTGCAGGAAAGAGGAACAACAAGAAGAAAAGAAAAAAGAAGAGACAAGCAGAAGCACAACAACTACAATGGACTTACAGTCACACAGCCTTAGAGGAGATCAACTGAAATAAAAGAAGACATCGAATCTTACAAGATCTCAGCAAAGGATGATTAAACAGCTCCAAAAACAGCATTACCATCTTCACTTATTACAAACTTATTACAGCAGTTTGACTTTTTGCTTTCATACATCTTCAAAAGTACTTGAGAATAAAGAGAGTTTTAGAAAGGTGACGTTTTGAACATTTCATTTGAAGTCACCACTATGGTTGTTGGTGTTTCCTTTAGTTGAGCACTTCAAATTCAAAACAAAACCAAACAATACCAGAATCTGAAATAATGTTCCAATGGGAAACAAGAACCACACTATTCATAGTCTATGCGTCCTCTTTGCACTAACAGCTATGAAAAGGTAACTTTTAGGAAAGAATTGAAATTGAAAGCACATGTTAGTAGAATGATAATTGTTTTTCAAAACTGTATCAAACCAGTAAACTGTAAATCCTTTGTTTTAAGTATGCACTCACAACACAACAATGCTTTTTGATTTAAATTAATTTGATAAGAGGACAATGAATGCTAATGATTTCAAATGTATTACTAAGTTTCAAAAGGGTTTAATCTGTTATCAACTAAAGAGTGTGTAACGGTGGTGCCCCCTGGCTTCCTACCAGGTTAATTTTTATTAATTTTAAGTTCGGGCGCCAGACAAGGATAAAACCTTGTCAATATATTTTTTCCCTCCGGATAGCTCAGAATTAAAAACCACCAATTACAAAACTGCAGTCAGGGAGAAATGAAGCACATCAAACCAAGAACCCATAGTTCATGTTCAAAAAGGTGTACATTTAATTTTTCTTCATCAATGAATTGTATCCACTTGACACCCAACACGTAACATTAATCCTTGATATTTACAATACACCAAAAACAATCAGAAAAAGGGGAAAAAACAATGCACCATTCACCAATTTTTCCAGAGAATGACGAAAACTCAGTCCCACATGAGTCAATGGCAAGTTTAAACACTTCAGTATCTTTTCAAAACAGTTCAAAAATGGAAGAAAACAAAACACGTTCACAAAAAAAAACATGTAAAATGAAAACAAACAAAAAACTGCTTATGAGAATGGAAAATATGTAACTGTGCATGCGGTGCAAAAAGTCATGTCATGTATGGCGTTCGTGTTTGTGTTTGGAGTGTGTGTGAGGGACTTGTACCACGTTTTTTCTGGACTTCGTCTTTGCTCGGAATTCTTGGATTTTGGATTTTCTGGTGAGTACCTTTTGTTTGCGCAATAGATCCCAGCACGATCACTGTGGCATCAACCCCGCGGAAGCACAAACCCGTGCCGGCAGCTGGACCAGGGAAACGGCATGTAACCGTAACAGCCACTCATACTCCGACTTCGTTGTCAGCTTCAGGTAATCAACCCACTTGTTCCGTTCACTGCTACTTATCTCCACTTTTCGATCTCCGTGGCAGAACGAACTCACTCGTGCATCGGCAGATCACAGCATAGAGCACACAGCAACCCACAGTCTCTCACGCCACTTCTCATAACGAGCCACGCACTCACATCAGGTGCGCTGGAAACGCACTCGCACCACCTCTGCTGTCGTCACACCCCCTCGTCACTTCTCCGTCCTCCTTTTAAACAGTCAATGTCAATTTGCTGTCAAGACAACCAGTTAATTAGTGGCTACACATTACGTTTCGCCACATCCCCCCCCCCCCCTTGGAAAAACAACACATGGGTGTTGACTAGAATCCCAAGAAATCTTCCTCATCTGAGGTCTCCAGGAATATATCCTGCAATTTCTTCTGCTCTCTCAACTCTAACTCCTCTGCTGTGGGAAAACAGGGCTTTAGGTTGCACACATTCACTATTCGCACATCCTCTCCTGAGGATTCCAGTGCTACTCTGTAATTCAATGGTCCCACCTGTTGGACGATCCGATATGGGCCCTTCCACTTTGGGGCTAATTTGGCACTGAAATGGCGTTTAGCACTTGATTGTGGAAAATTTCGGACCCAGACTCGATCTTTTTCATTGAAAAATAGATCTCGTCTGTTCTTGTTGTAGTTTCGTAACTGTCTGGTCTGTGCTTTCTTGCAGTTCTCCTTGGCCTTCCTTTGAAGTTCTGACAATTGGTACACAACGTCATATGAAGGACCAGAGGGGGTAAGATTGCATCCATGCAACATTTTGTCTAATGGACTGTGGATTTTCCTACCCAGATGGAGCTCAGCAGGTGACATTCCAATAGATTCCTGAACAGCGGTGTTGATAGCAAAACGTAGTTCTGGTAAGTGATGATCCCAACTCCTATGATTGTCTTCCACATAGGCAGATACCATTTGCTTCAAGGTTCTATTTACTCTTTCGGTCATGTTGGTTTGCGGATGGTAAGCTGTGGTTCGTTTTGGGGTCACACTCCATTGGCTACATAGTGCAGTGAAGAGGGATGAAACGAATTGTGTTCCTCGGTCTGACAAAATGTAATCAGGCACACCCCATCTGGTAAGTATTTCTTTCCTCAGGATTTCAGCAATGGCTGATGCTGTGGCATGTCTCAGGGGAAACAGCTCTACCCATCGGGTAAAGTAGTCTACAAAGACGAGCAGGTATTCATGTTGTTTGGAACTTTTAGGTAATGGTCCCATGATATCTACACCAAGCATCTCACTCGGCCTTGAAGTGATAATGGGTTGCATTTTACCAGCAGGTTTCCTGTTGTCACTCTTAATGGTTTGACATTTAATGCAGTTCTTGACGTATCTTTTTACGTCAGTCCACATACCTTGCCAATATGCAACATCTTGCACTCTTTTATAGGTTTTAAAGATACCAAGATGACCACTCAATGGATTGGAATGGTAATATTGAAGAAGGGTGGACACCAGACTCTGAGGAATAACTACCCGATACCGGATCTTACCCTCTGACAGGTGAGTGATGTGATATATCTTGTCTTCAAACACTGTATACTGTCCGTTTTCAGAAGTTTGATGCTCTGCTAAATGCTGAAACACCTTAGTGATTTCAGAATCACTATGTTGTTCACTCCAGATAGTTTCAGGAGAAATTGGGAATAACGAATCCTCCGTTTTATTGGTGTACATATTACACTCAGGTAGATTATGTACTCGAGAAAGAGCATCGGGGGCAACATTCAACATTCCCTTCCGGTATTCCAACACGAAATCAAACCTTTGTAGTCGAAGTGCCCAACGAATGAGTCGACTGGTTGTTTTGGTGGAATTCATTACCCACTGCAGAGAAGAATGATCTGTGACGACGGTAAACAGTCGATGCTCCAGATAGTGTTGCCACTTTTCAAGAGCCCACACTACGGCAAGGCACTCTTTCTCTGTAGTGGAGTAATTTATTTCTGCTTTGTTCAAGCTACGACTGGCATAAGCAATCACCTGCTCACTGCCTTGTTCTTTTCGTTGAGTCAGGACAGCACCTAATCCAGTATCACTTGCATCAGTATATACAGTGAATGGCAACTGCAACTGTGGATGCCCCAGAACTGGTGGTGATGAAAGACAAGCTTTCAAGTGATCGAAGGCTTGTTGACATTGATGCGTCCACTGAAATGACTTGTTTTTTTTCTTCAGAGCATTGAGTGGTTCAGCAATCTGAGAGAAGTTTGGCACGAATCTATGATACCAGCCGGCTAATCCCAGGAATCGTTGGACTTCCTTAAGATTTTTCGGGACTGGATAAGTATGAATGGCCTCTACTTTGCTTGAATCAGCAGTCACTCCTTGACTGTTGACAACATGACCCAGGAAGGAAATCTCATGAAGACAGAGTTTGCATTTTCTCAGGTTCAGAGTTAAACCAGCAGATTGCAACTTTTGCAAAATGACCTGAATGTCCGCAAAGTGTTGTTCCATCGTGGAAGAATAAATGATGATGTCGTCAATGTAGACGAAACATATGATTCCAAGCAATTCCCTTAAGACAATTTCCATGAGTCTCTGGAATGTTGCTGGTGCATTTTTAAGTCCAAAAGGCATAACATTAAAATGATATAGCCCACCTGACGTGATGAATGCGGTCTTCTGTTTGCTTGCCGGTTCCATCGGGACTTGCCAATACCCACTGTTGAGATCCAAAGTTGAGAATATTGTTGCACCAGAGAGGGACTCAAGAATTTCTGTGATGTTTGGTAGTGGATATGCATCACTTTCAGTGATGGCATTGACTTTTCGATAGTCAACGCAGAACCTGAGACTTCCGTCCTTTTTAGGTACTAGGACGACTGGTGAGGACCAAGCAGAATATGAAGGTTCAATAATACCAGCATTCAACATGTCTTTAATTTGCTCTTTAACTATGGTTTGCTTGACAGGTGAGAGGCGATAGGGACGCTGTTTAATGGGAACTTGCTGATGAAGGTACAGACAGTGTTCCAGAACATTAGTTCGTCCTGGCCGACAGGTGCATACAGTGGAGTGGGATTCCAGGATCTGTCGAAGCTGATTGTCTTCGTTGAACGGTAAGTTAGCTTCTTTGATCAATTTGTCAATCCACGCTAGATCCTCAGCAATTGTAGAAACCATATCTCTTGACGCTATTGTAGGTAAGGGTGGTGGAACAGCACTTAGAAGTGTCAGATTATGTTGAGATCTGGTTAACTGCTGGGGCCTCGATGAGTTCAGAGAATAATGTGTTCTGCTTACAGGAATACTAGCAGGTCCTGGTTGGAAGTAGTATTCAGTTCCAGGTGCACTCTTAAAAAAATATTTTCCCTCAGCAATATTAAGTTGAATTTCACTGAAGAAAATAAAATCCAGACCCAAGACAGTTGCATAGGTCAAAGACGTTGAGGTGAGTACTACTGCACGCATTTTAAAACTCTGATTATGCAGTGTTATCAAAAGGTTGATCCATCCCAAGGGAACTTCAGCTTGACCATTTGCCAAGTAGAGGGGTCCAGAAGTCCATGGTTTAAGACTTTCTTGTGGGGTAAGTTCCTTCCACAAGCTCTCATGCAACAAGGTGTAACTGGCTCCAGTGTCAAGAATGGCTTTTCCTTTCCAGGCACCAATGTTAATTGGAATGACCAGTTGTTGGGGTACTGTGCCTTGATTGCCATTGGCGGCATGTTTCTTTTTAAAGGGAAATGCATTCTTTATAGCTGAAACTGCATTATTGGTGAGTAAACCTGCAGAATTGTGATTCGGTGGATGTGATTGAGATCTCTTACTTTGAGAAGGTTGCATTTGTGGAAATGATTGGTTAAAGGATGAAGTGAAACGCGGACAGTTTCCTGGGGAATGATGTCCTTTACAACGCCAGCACTGAACTGAAACCTTGTCCAATTGCCGGTTTAGAGATGCTCGTGGTGAGACAGATTGCGGTTTATGAGGTAAACTGCTTTCATACCGTTTTTGCTGCTCATAGTCCTTCTCAATTTGATGTCCTAGCTTCACCAACTCCTCTACAGTGAATACTCTGCTGCGGAGCTGACTGGCAAGGTGAGGTTTAATGTTTTTCAGAATCATCTTTACTATTTCACTTTCAGTCAAGTTTGATTTCCATCTCTTGCACAAAGCTCTGTAACAAAAAGCAAAATCTCTAATAGGTTCATTCTCTCCTTGAGTTCTTGTTCTCACCCTTTCCGCCAACTCATCTTCGTAGTCCTCCGTGAGAAACGCAGAGAGAAAAACGGCCTCAAATTCAGTCCAGGTGAATACTGAGGTACGTGCAACTTCCCACCAGTCGCGAGCAGTTCCATACAGGACTGTGCGGAATGTAGCTAAAAGATCTGCCTCTGCTAAAGGATGCAATGCCAGAAAATCTTGACATCGAATCAGATAGTTCAATGGGTCAGTATCATCAGTTGGTTTTCCAAATGTGGGAAAGGTGAGTCTTAGATGATCCCTTTTAGTTATAGAAGAGGGAATATCTGCAATAGTAGATACTGGGCTTAATGAGGCTTGCACACTAATAGATGATGAAGCTACTGGTTGAGGTTGAGAAGTTGTCAACTCTTTTATCTGTGTTTTAAGATCTTTAGACAGTCCTAAATGAAACTTTTGAGTGTCACTGCACAAGTCATCCATTTGGGTTTTACATTGATGAAACTCTTTTGTGAGCTGCTCTTGATTGTCTTTCAGACTCTGAAAAGTGACTTTAAGATCCTCTTGAACTTCTGCTTGAAACTGCTGGATAAGAAAACGCACTTCAGACATAAGCGTAGCCTCACTTTTGTTTAATTCCTCGGTGATCAAACGTTTTGTGGCTTTAGTCCATTGATCCATCTCTGTCTCCATCTTTTGTTGGTTATCCACAATGCACTTGAACAACTGTTTCTGATTGTCCTCCATCGTAGCTATTGCAGTTGACATTTGAGTTGAATGGTGAACAAACTTTTCTTTTACCTCTTGGGTGAATTCTGAAACTGTGGTCTCCTGTCGCTGGAAAAAAATCTTTACTTTGTCCAAGTCTCCTTGTACTTGTTTCATCAGTTGTTGTATCCCTTTTCCAGGTGTTTGTAACTCATGTGGTAACTCCTGTTGCCCCACAGATGAAGACGACTCAGGAGTGGTACAAATCTGCATGGAACTTACATTCGGATCCCAAGTGAGATTTTGCACTGGAGTACTGCCAGACAGAATGGATGACACAAACTGCACTTGGGTTCCAGGTTGCGATGTTTGATTGTAATTAGAGGGATATGCACGAGAGATAATAGGGACTGGTGGCTGCCAGCTGGGAGTTTCCACTTCAGGTACTTCCATCTCTACGAATGTTGAGGGAGATGATGTATTAGTAGACATGTCAGTGTGTGAGGTAAAAAATAAAAATCAGTAAATAATCAAATGGTCTTTGTTTTTTTGGGGGTTCAAAATAACAAACTGTCAAAAATAATAAACTTGGGCAAAATAACAAAAGTTACACATTTTTAACTATGAACCAACAAATTTGACAATGCACCTCGAGTCCAACAGGCAACAAATCAAAAAAGGGATAAATCACCCTCAAATTTAGCAGTTCAATTTTACAAATGTACAACATACAAAAAATGCTTCAAAATGGTTTAAAGTGTAAGCATTGAAACACAGTTGCACACTTTTAACTGCAAAGTTCACATTCACCATAGGCATGATTCAAAAGTTCATACCAATTCCCAAGTGCACACTTTGTTTGGCGGATCAAAATGAAGTGCAGATCACAGAAATATTTTTCCACACTTTAAATTAAATACGCAGGTTAAATTTGCAAAGCTTAATTTGATTCACTCCCCTCAGACTTCAAAAACAAACATATATTATTTATTTTTTCTTTTTTTTCCCTTAATGCAAATTTCTTAGGAGGTCTATTTACTTTTAGTTCAGGTGTCGTCCCTGTTCGGGCGCCAATTCTGTAACGGTGGTGCCCCCTGGCTTCCTACCAGGTTAATTTTTATTAATTTTAAGTTCGGGCGCCAGACAAGGATAAAACCTTGTCAATATATTTTTTCCCTCCGGATAGCTCAGAATTAAAAACCACCAATTACAAAACTGCAGTCAGGGAGAAATGAAGCACATCAAACCAAGAACCCATAGTTCATGTTCAAAAAGGTGTACATTTAATTTTTCTTCATCAATGAATTGTATCCACTTGACACCCAACACGTAACATTAATCCTTGATATTTACAATACACCAAAAACAATCAGAAAAAGGGGAAAAAACAATGCACCATTCACCAATTTTTCCAGAGAATGACGAAAACTCAGTCCCACATGAGTCAATGGCAAGTTTAAACACTTCAGTATCTTTTCAAAACAGTTCAAAAATGGAAGAAAACAAAACACGTTCACAAAAAAAAACATGTAAAATGAAAACAAACAAAAAACTGCTTATGAGAATGGAAAATATGTAACTGTGCATGCGGTGCAAAAAGTCATGTCATGTATGGCGTTCGTGTTTGTGTTTGGAGGAGTGTGTGTGAGGGACTTGTACCACGTTTTTTTCTGGACTTCGTCTTTGCTCGGAATTCTTGGATTTTGGATTTTCTGGTGAGTACCTTTTGTTTGCGCAATAGATCCCAGCACGATCACTGTGGCATCAACCCCGCGGAAGCACAAACCCGTGCCGGCAGCTGGACCAGGGAAACGGCATGTAACCGTAACAGCCACTCATACTCCGACTTCGTTGTCAGCTTCAGGTAATCAACCCACTTGTTCCGTTCACTGCTACTTATCTCCACTTTTCGATCTCCGTGGCAGAACGAACTCACTCGTGCATCGGCAGATCACAGCATAGAGCACACAGCAACCCACAGTCTCTCACGCCACTTCTCATAACGAGCCACGCACTCACATCAGGTGCGCTGGAAACGCACTCGCACCACCTCTGCTGTCGTCACACCCCCTCGTCACTTCTCCGTCCTCCTTTTAAACAGTCAATGTCAATTTGCTGTCAAGACAACCAGTTAATTAGTGGCTACACATTACGTTTCGCCACAAGTGTTACCAAACAAGTACAACATAACATTTATGAAAACTTCTCTTTTCATTGCCTTTTTGTGGTTTTTAAACTTATCTCATGAAACAGCCCACTGTGCCATTTTTCATAATCCACCTGCTTCCCCAAACAACACCAGCTGGGACTTCGACAAATGCTCCTGTGCCTGTTTCAAACAACAGGTAGCAGGAGTTTCACCTCTTCATGGACATCAGGCATTTGTGACAGGCCAACCAAAAGCTCTTAGGGTGAGTGTCAGTGTGGGGTAAGAAAAGTACATAAATTAATTCTAAAGAAGCACACACATTAACAAAGCATAAACAATTTTTATTGAAGAATGTGACTTTACCTTGGTGACAATCCAGTAAAGACACAAACATAAGATACGGTTTATTATTGACCATTTTTTAGGAGCAAAGTATTAAAAAAAAGTGAAGTAAAAGACAAATTTTGCATATCCGCAAATCAGTATGTGAAGTATGTGAAAGATGAAAAAAAAAATGCACACTCGTGTAATTTTTTTTCTAGAACAAAAAAGCCCATTTGATATTGTTTTACCTTATAAAAGACTCCTTTGTCCTATTCATAATGTGCATTGTTCTTGTCCTACACAGACTGTCCAGATAATGATTGGTCTGATGACTCTCCTGTTTTGGCATTGTGTCTACAGTTCATGAAGAATCCATCTTTGTCTATATTGCCCTACAAAGGCAAAAAAAAAAAAATTTGTCCAGCCAAATTAATTATAGGTAGGACACTGGAAATTTGGCAATTAGATGTTTTAGTAATGAAAATTATCTACATTAACAAATTGTGTGCTCAAACTAGATTTTTACCCCTATTCTGAAGTTACAGTACTCTGCTTTTGCATCGTCTGCAAAAAGTGAGAAGTCACACCAAGGCAAAAGGCAGTAACTTCCACATTATCAATATTTGGTTGCTGATCACCATTTACAAAATCGTTACAATAAAGGTCATTGCATACTGAGTCTGAACGGATGCGAAAACGCAGAAAATCGAACCTGATCCAAAAATTTTTGACGGACGAAAGTTTCGGTGGCAGTGTGCAAACGTGATTGACAACGTGAGGTCGTATTTATTTTTTAATGTGCGAAAATTTTGGACTCAGTGTGCCTTAACACCTGTATAAAATCTAGTGATCATGGGCTATCTCATATAGGCTATTGCATATAGTAATGTGACTGTATTAATGTTTTTATTGTTTTTTTTTACCGTAACAAGCAGACTAAAAGTAAAACATGTGACCGTTTTGCAACCAATTTATTTGCTATGCTCAGTAACGAAAAAGAATGTTAGACAGGAAAATTGCTTTTATATTGACTTGAATGAAATAGTCTGATCTAAAAGAACGACTTGTGGATTTATGTTAAAGCCAGCAAGCAGGAATAATGCTCAGAATGCTTGTGGATTAAACATCTCCGACGACGTTCATCGCCATGGATCGATTTTATCGGGTTACAAGAAAAGGTAGGATATGGATTTAATTGCAAACTATTAGTAGGCTACAGATTATATGATTGATCATGCTACATGCTACATAATTCGAGTCCACACACGTCCAACTAGAAGTGACAGGCTGTTGAATAATCTGCATTTTAAAAAGGAAAAAAAAATTCATGATTACGTATTGCTGCCAAAGGTATCTAGTCTTTACAGTGCTTTGTTATATGGAGCTGTTTGGTAGATCGCGATCTATCTAATTAATTTGTCTACACCGTAATTTAAATTACGTAATTTAAATTACGATTCCCAACATGGCGGCGTGCACAACAGACGCAGCGGCTTCTCTCTCTCCCGACAGAATGGTGTTTTCGTGTTTTTTGTCTTGTAAGTCGCAATGTTTTTGTACATATTCGTCTTGTCTACCTGTCTTTAAGCGCGCATACAGTCGTGAGTTTCTGCTCGATGTCGGCAGAACCACATTTTTAGAGTTAAACTCTGTGCACGCCGAAGAGCTGCGGGACCTCGGTCTGCTCCAGAGGCCTACACCAACACCGACCCCCACTACTGCTTCTCGCCCACAGCGGAGGCGCTACAAGTGGCGTGAGAGGAAGCAGAAGAGGGGTAAGCGCGGAGGTATCCGAGCTAGGCTAGTGGCTAACCCACACAAGCCAGCTATCCCCTCCATCGTCCTGCAAACGTACGCTCTTTGGACAATAAACTGGACTACATCCGACTATTTCGCTCTACTCAGAGGACTGTAAGAGACTGTTGTGTTTTTGTGTTTACGGAAACATGGCTTAACAACAGCGTTCCGGACTGCACCATTCAGCTCGAGCAGCTAACATGCTATCGAGCAGACAGAGCTCTCGTCGAGGGAGGTAAGAGACGCGGCGGCGGGCTTTGTGTTTACATCAATAATGTATGGTGCCGCGATGCTGTTGTGGTCTGCAAACACTGCTCACCCCTGGTGGAGTTTATGATTATTAAGTGCCGGCCGTTCTATCTACCGAGGGAATATACAGCCATTCTGCTCGTTGCTGTATACATCCCTCCCAGCTCCAACAACATCAACAGGAGTGAGGCACTACATGATTTGTACCAGCACATCAGTGAGCAGCAGACAGCCCACCCAGATGCTTTTCTCATCTTGGCTGGAGACTTTAATCACGCAGACTTAAAGAGTGTGTTCCCAAAAATACACCAACATGTTGACTTCCCAACAAGGGGAAAAAATACGTTGGACTTTGTTTACACCACCCAGAGAGGAGCTTACAAGGCCCTCCCCCTCCCCCACAGATACAAGTGTGGCCGGAAGGGTCGTCAGAGGCACTTTAAGACTGTTTCGACACCACTGACTGGAATATGTTTAAGCAGGCTGCCACATACAACAACACCACAGACCTCCAAGAGTACTCAGAGACTGTCACTGCCTACATCACCAAGTGTATTGATGATGTAACGGTCACAAAGACTTTCACTGTCCGGGCCAACCAGAAGCCGTGGCTGACAGGGGAGGTCTACAGACTTCTGAAGGCTCGGAACACTGCCTTTAGAGCTGGAGATGAGGAGGGCCTGAAGACAGCTAGGGCCAACCTATCCCGCGGCATCAGAAAGGCCAAGAGATAGTACTCCAGGAGAATAGCCCATCGTTTCAGCGACAGCAGAGACACTCAGAGCCTGTGGCAGGGAATACAGACCATTACGGACTACAAGCCCCCACCACAGACCTGTGACAGCACCATCCCCCTGCTGAACGAGCTGAATGCCTTCTTTGCTCGCTTTGAGGCACAAAACAGCACCACTGCACAGAAGACTCCACCTCCTCCCGGCGACCAGATGATGACGCTGTCCCCAGACAGCGTGAGGAGATCCCTCAGCAGGATCAATGCACGCAAAGCTCCGGGTCCTGACAACATTCCTGGGCGTGTACTGAGAGACTGTGCAGTGGAACTCACTGATGTCTTCACAGACATTTTCAACATCTCACTAAGCCAGGCTGTTGTCCCCACATGCTTCAAAGCTACCACCATCATTCCAGTCCCGAAGAAGTCATCTCCATCCTGCTTCAATAACTACCGTCCAGAAGCACTCACTCCTATTCTCATGAAGTGCTTTGAACGGCTAGTCATGCAACACATCAAATCTGTCCTCCCCCCTCCCTGGACCCCTTCCAGTTTGCATATAGGTCCAACCGCTCGACCGATGATGCCATCGCCACTGCCCTCCACCCAGCCCTCACACATCTGGACAAAACGGACACGTATGTCAGATTGCTGTTCATAGACTTCAGTTCAGCATTCAACACAATCATCCCTCAACCGCTCATTCATAAACTGGTCCAGCTGGGGCTCAATATGTCGCTGTGCAACTGGCTGTTGGACTTTCTGACCGGGAGACCTCAGGCAGTATGGGTCGGCAGTAACACATCCAGCGCCATCACACTGAACACAGGGGCCCCCCAAGGATGTGTGCTGAGCCCCCTCCTCTTCACTCTGCTGACCCACGACTGCACACCGTCAGACAACTCCAACCTCTTCATTAAATTTGCGGATGACACGACTGTGGTGGGTCTCATCAGCAACAGAGATGAGACAAACTACAGGAGCGAGGTGAGCCGCCTGGCCGGGTGGTGCAGTGACAACAATCTCTCTCTGAATGTGGAGAAGACGAAGGAGATTGTCGTTGACTTCAGGAGAGTGCACTCTCTGCATGCTCCTCTGACCATCAATGGTGCGACCGTGGAGAGAGTGAGCAGCACCAAGTTCCTGGGTGTACACACCACAGAGGACCTCTCCTGGACCAACAACACTGCAGCACTGGCCAAGAAAGCACAACAGCGTCTCTACTTCCTCCGCAAACTCAGAAGAGCCAGAGCCCCGGCCCCCATCATGTGCACCTTCTACAGAGGCACCATCGAGAGCATTCTGACTAGCTGCATCATCCTGCCGCAAGTCCCTTCAACGGATAGTGAGAGCAGCTGAGAAGATCATTGGTGTCTCTCCCCTCCCTCCAGGACATCTACAGCACCCGTCTCACCCGCAAAGCCCTCAGCATTGCAGGTGATCCCACCCACCCGACACACAGCTTCTTCAGTCTGCTACCATCAGGGAGGAGACTGCGGAGTCTCCAGGCCAGGAACAACAGACTGAAGGACAGCTTCATCCATCAGGCTGTCAGGAAGCTGAACTCCCTCCCGTCCTTGCCCCCCCTCCCCTCTCTTACACCACGCACCACTGAACTATGACTCCCCCCCACCTCCACACACACACACACACACACACACACACAGTGACCAGCACCAGTCACTTTGTACAGCATTGGACTGACCTCATTCAACTACCTTTTCTGACAGTCTGAATAAAGACTGCTCTCTTTTTGTCACTTTAAATAGAATAGACTTAATAAGCTCTTTGCACTACACCATTCATATTCTGCACTGTTTGTTTATTTCACTGGTTTGCACTCTATCTACCATGTGCCTTATGCCACTTTATCTATTTTTTATTATTATTATATATTTTTTTTTTTCTACAACCCCAAATCAGAAAAAGTTGGGACAGTATGGAAAACGCAAATAAAAAAAGAAAGTAGTGATTTCTAAATTTACTTTGACTTGTATTTCATTGCAGACAATATGAACACAAAATATTTCATGTTTTGTCTGGTCAACTTCATGTCATTTGTAAATATACATCCTTTCCTGTCATTCAGACCTGCAACACATTCCAAAAAAAGTTGGGACAGTAAAGCATTTACCACTTTGTAATGTTGCCATTCCTTTTCACAACACTTAAAAGACGTTTAGGGACTGAAGACACCAAGTGATGAAGTGTTCCAGGTGTAATTTTGTCCCATTCTTCCTGCAAACAAGTCTTAAGGTGGGCAACAGTACGGGGTCTTCGTTGTTGCATTTTGCGCTTCAAAATGCGCCACACATTCTCTATTGGAGACAGGTCGGGACTGCAGGCAGGCCAGTCAAGTACCCGTACCCTCTTCCTCCGCAGCCAGGACTTTGTAATGTGTGCAGAATGTGGTTTTGCATTGTCTTGTTGAAATATGCATGGACGTCCCTGGAAAAGATGTCTTCTTGAAGGCAGCATATTGTGCTCCGAAATCTCTATGTACTTTTCAGCATTAATGGTGCCATCACAGAAGTGCAAGTTACCTTTGCCAAGGGCACTGACACAACCCCATACCATGACAGACCCTGGCTTTTGGACTTGTTGCTGGTAACAGTCTGGATGATCCTTTTCTTCTTTGGTCCGGAGCACACGGCGTCCATTCCTCCCGAAAAATACCTGAAATACTGATTCATCTGACCACAGTACACATTTCCACTGTGTGATGGTCCATCCCAGATGCCTCCGAGCCCAGAGAAGTCGACGGCGCTTCTGGACACTGTTAACATAGGGCTTCCTTTTGGCACAGTACAGTTTTAACTGGCATTTGTGGATGTAACTACGTATTGTGGTACTTGACAAAGGTTTGCCAAAGTAGTCCTGAGCCCATGTGGTGATATCGCTTATAGATGAATGACGATTCTTGATGCAGTGCCGCCTGAGGGATCGGAGATCACGGTTGTTCAGCTTAGGCTTGCGCCCTTGTCCTTTACGCACTGAAATTCCTCCAGATTCCTTGAATCTTTTAATTATGTTATGCACTGTTGAAGGTGAAATATCCAAATCTCTTCCTATCTTTCTTTGAGGAACATTGTTTTTAAACATTTCAATAATTTTCTCACGTATTTGTTGGCAAACTGGCGATCCTCGGCCCATCTTTGCTCCTAAAGGACTAGACCTTTCTTGGATGCTGCTTTTGTACCAAATCATTATTACAATCACCTGTTGACATCAACTGTTTCAAATCACATCATTATTTAACCAATTTACCTCATTACTAGCCCTAAATTGCTCCTGTCCCAACTTTTTTTGGAATGTGTTGCAGGTCTGAATGACAGGAAAGGATGTATATTTACAAATGACATGAAGTTGACCAGACAAAACATGAAATATTTTGTGTTCATATTGTCTGCAATGAAATACAAGTCAAAGTAAATTTAGAAATCACTACTTTCTTTTTTTATTTGCGTTTTCCATACTGTCCCAACTTTTTCTGATTTGGGGTTGTAAATAATATAAGGTTTTATACTGTAAACAAGATAATCAAATATTCAACGAGGTTGGAGGCAGCGATGCCGGCGGCACTCAACCCTTTGCGTCAGGTAGTATGGAACAGTGTTAATTGTTATTCATCAATGACAAATTATATAAATTATGGATCCCAAAAATGTTGCTGAGATTATCTCGGTACCGTATCTACTTGGTTTGCTTCTGTTTCTCCAGTATGACGATTTAATCGGTCTTTATTGTACGACGCTGTACACTTTCAGTTCACTGCTCAATGCAACGATACCTTCAAAATGGTGCCTCTGACATCACACATAATAAACGCACGTGACTGTCAAAGACGATACTTAACGAATTAACTTAATGAATTAATCTTTTATATACTGAGAATGAGAAATAAAAATTTTCAGGGAAATTTTGCATATGGTTATAGGTCAATATATTTGCAAAACAAAAGGAGTATATACACTACTGTAACCGATCGATTGCAAATATGAGTTATATAGATACGAGTAAATGTTCTCACTGAGGAAACATCACAGCATCACTCGTGATTATTTCTCCCTGTTTTTCTCAGGGTATTACACATGACTTCATTGGCGCCGGCGCAACTATAGGTTACAGAGATTAAAATACGGGTATACAAGTTAACAGGTTAAAGTATCAGTTTTGATGTTAATATTTATTCATCATGCTGTTGAACTTGACAGTATTTTCTCTCTTGAAAATTCTCTCTCTATTTCATAGGGAGCTTCAAAGAAGACAGAGAAAGCCAGAGTCTCAGGTCAGCTGTGACCTGAAGAAGAAGTGAAAATGCATGTGCTCTGTGTTTATCAGTATCCTTATGTTCATTGGGTAAAAAGAAAAACTAAAGAAACAAAGTAAAAATTAATTTGGCTGATTCCCCAGGTTTCAATAGATATCGCGATATATCGATATTGTGAATTCTTTTGGCCACAATAACCGTGGTGTGAAAAATCTAATATCGTGACAGCCCTTATTTGAAGTTATGGAAACACTAACATAATATAACGTTTGTTTAAAGGAAAGTCAGTAATGGGAAAGAAAGATGTCAGGGAAGAAAAAACAATACTCAAATGAGAAGTTAAAAGAGGCAGTTGAGGAAGTAAAAGCAGGAGCAAGTTTGAGGGCAACAGCAAAAAAATATGGAATTCCCCACACCACTCTGCAGGACTATAAAAAACAAAAATATGTCCACAACCCTCATCCTAAGTCGGCCCTGACACCTGGAGAGGAAGATGCTCTCCTTTCTTTTATATTCTGGATGGCGGACCATGGCTTCCCAGTGACAAGATCAATTGTTAAAGTTCTGGCTACTGGGATCATCAAGGAGAGTGGCAGAACCGAGACCACCACTGTACAACCTGGAGAAGGGGCCAAGTGATGTGTGGTGGTCCAGGTTTAAGGCCTGCCATCCAGAATTAGCCTCTCGGATGGCAGATTCCCTGGACAGAGCCAGAGTCCATGCCATGGTGCTACACCAGAGGCCATTGAAGGGTTCTTCAAGTTGTATAAGGCCCTTTATGTGAAGCACAAGCTGGAGGACAAGCCACATCTCATCTATAATTGTGATGAGACCGGCTTTGGAGACAAACCTCGGTCCAGGGAGAAGGTCCTGTGCCAGACTGGGAGGAAACATGTCTATCAGCAGCAGCAGACGACCAGGAAGCACATCACGTTCCACTGCTGTGTGAATGCAGCCGGGGACAGCATTCCACCCTTCATCATTTACCCCGACTGCCTCCCAAGTAACGCCTATAGGCTGGATGGGCCCCCCAACGCCCTCTATGGCATCCAGGAGAAGGGTTACATGGACTCAGAGCTCTTCCTGAAATGGCTCCGCCATTTTATCAGATATGCTCCTGAGGAGAGACCACTAATTTTAATCATGGACCAACACGAGACACATGTCTCAAAAGATGTTATTATGTTCTGCAGGGGAAACAAAATTGAACTTCTCTGCCTACCTGCCCACACACACACATTCTTCAGCCCCTTGATATTGCGGTCTTCAACCCACTGAAGACTGCTTTCTCCACCATGGCTTCCAGGATGGGTCTGGGTGCGAGGGGACATTGTTGTGGGGAAGAAGCAGTTTTCACCTGTCCTCAAACATGTTTACCCCACTGCTGTCACAGCCCAAAACATCAAGGCTGGGTTCCGCAAGGCTGGCATCTTTCCTCTGTCCAGGGCTGCTGTGGACACCACCCAGTTAATTTTGACATTAATACAATGATAATTCATCCTCTAAGCTACTTGCATTTCTTTTCAAGTGTGCTGATGAGTTTTACATATGTTTTATTGTCTTAGGTGGTGAGAGTGCTCTCATCTGCAGATGGTAGTGATGCCACACCATCCAGTGCTCACGCCACTCCTTCAGCCACACCATCCAGTGCTCACGCCACTCTCACTTACACATCCAGCACTCAACCTACTGACACAACATCAACCACCTCTCAAACACCTTGCCCCACCTGTAATAGAGTGGCTCCCAAAAATTACCTGGTGGCAACAGGTGTAATCCCGGAGAGTCTGGCTAACGTCCTCATGAGTCCAACCCTGGAGAGGAAGGAGAAGGTGAGGGCTATATAATACTTTTATTGTCAAGAAAAAACACACTTTACATTGAGGTTCCCTTTATAAAGGGTTTATTAAGGTGTTCATAAATGACTAATAACTCATTTACAAATGCATTATAAATCATTGATAAGCAGTTTTATATGCATGAATAAAAAGGGAGATTTTAATGCAATACCTGCCAAATAGTGAGCCATTTTAACTTGCGTTATAAATGCTTAATAAATATATTTATTAATATGTACTTCACTCAAAATCAGATTCCTGATTTATTTCATGATGCAGCAAAAATAGACTATTATAGCAAGACTGAAGAGTGTTGTATTTATGGTTTTCTCATATCTCATAAACTTTTCTTAATATTTTATTACCAGAATCTATTCTGTACCTTACCCATGATTCTCTGAAAAAGTTCAGGATGCCTATCCTCAGCAATGACTAGAAACTGATATATTTAGTTTATCAAGAAGAAATCAAATTATATTTTGTGGAGGGGCGCTAGTGAGCAGACTGTAGCGTAGGTGTTTCTTTGGTGAGCTCCATTGAAATCTATATAATAATCCTTTAAAATTAGATTTTTTTGGTGCAGTGTTTAAAATACTGTGCGGAATACCATGCGAAAATTTTATGTTCACTTCTTCATCAAGTTACACAACTTTCACGCTTAGATCGATGGCTAGAAGATTATGTCAATATGCCAACCAAGGGAAAGATGCAGCTTTCCTGTCCGATGCTTTGAGTATTGAACTCCCATCGGATGCTGCAAGAGCCCTCTCAGTCAAAATAGCCAAGCCCCGTCACTGTTGTACTATTGGGGAGGCTTACCCATTCAGTGCTGTGAGTATTGAATTCCCGGTCGAAACTGCTAAGCTCTATTTAAGTTAAAACATTTGAACAGAAAAAGCCCTGTCAGAAGTTTGTGTATTGAACTCCAAAACTGCAAAAGCCCTCCCGATCCAGAGACCAATTCCCTCCCAGTGATCACCGCACCATCAGGCTTGCACACTGCTTTTTTGAGAGGCTTGTCGATATCGTTTCCTGGGTGCTGTGCTGAGTTTGTTTGGGGAGTACTCTGGGTTCAGGCCAAATTACAATCTCTGAGCCCTCCCCTCGGACAACACGGCAAATATGCATACTTTACACCTTTACTCTATTTGATCATTTGTAAGTGAATTAGATATCTGAGTGATGTATGTGTGCTATTATGTAGTAGAAATCACTGTTGTCAACACTACATGAAAATAGTGTAAATATACAGATTTAGTAACTAAACATAAGTTATCTATTTTATTTTTCAATTTTAGCACAGCAGACAGATAGGACTCAGAGGTAAACTCAATCTCAAGACATTTATTCACAGGTTTGTAGAACAGCATATGGGTGAGTATCAGAAACGGAGTTGAATTCAATGGACTCAAAGAAACACTCCACTTTTTTTTGAAAATAGGCTCATTTTACACCTCCCCAAGAGTTAAACAGTTGAGTTTTATCGTTTTTGAATCCATTCAGCTGATGTCCGGGTCTGGCGGTAGCACTTTTGGGGGCAAAAGGAAATCATGTTTATTTTAATTATTTAAAAGCAAATGCAAACATATCGAGATATATATCGAATATCGTAAAATATTTTGACAATATCGAGATATCAATTTTTTTATATATATCACCCGGCCCTAGTTACCTCACACTTTATAGTGTAAAAGAGGGCTCAGAGAGCTAGAGAACTTTGTGGCGGAAACTCATTTTAGATGAAAGAAAACGTCTTTTCTTCCTTTTTTAAAAAAATATTTCACTATCGAAGTATGAGCATAAACAGGCCTCTGTCATTGGTTTGACCATGCTGGGTGCAGGTGTGTGTTACTCGGGACAGGCCGAGGTTTTGTGGGGTTAGTTTGAGTCGTTTCATTGTGATTTTTAAACTATATATTCGCTTTATGTTAAATTATCACCCCTTATAAATGTACAGCATGCATTTATTGCTAGCGTTAACCCCACAATGTTCATATGCAAACACTGTGGCATCTTTGTGGAGATATTATAGCCTTTATTAATAATGCAAAAGGGCACAAAAACATGGCGAACTTCAGGATTTTGTGTGCAGTTTCTGAATGCCCATGCATGTTCCAAAGCCTCTCTGCACTTCAGTCACACATGTACTGCAAACACAGAAAGTCCACAAAAATAACGGAACAGATCTGAACAACATGATTTGAATTCTCGATGCAGCGTTGAAGGCTGTACATTTGTTCGAGGTGCATACAAATAGCATGACACACATCTTGTCCAAAGTTCAAGAAGAATTGACAAGCTAAAAATTCGAGACTTTAAAATAAATTAAATAAGTGGGTTATCTAAAGAAAAATTACTTAAGATGTATAATGAGGGATATTTTAAGTCAGATCAGACTAAAAAAACATTTCAATTATGTGGAAGTGCAAGTGTATCTAGCCTGGAAAGAGTGCTATTTTCAGTAAATACCAGTAAATGAAACTGAAGGCATTTCTGAACAATTGATCTGTTATAGGCACAATATGTAAGATTTTTGTAATAAAATATCCAAAAACTACTTGAGATATATCTAATGCAGTTGTGTACTTGCATTATCCCAAAAGTTCCCAAACTTTTGTAAATACAGAGAAATTCCAATTTGAAATAATGACTCGTCCCTGGTCATTGTCGCCTATCAATGACGTAATATCCACACTATCCTCAGTTTCAGCTTGTAGAAACAGTGGCAACACACACACAGTTAAACTAAATCCATTATAGCTGTCACGAATAAAATAAAAATTAAATGAAAAGTGTCCACAATATTAAATTTAGATCTGCTCAATGTTGCGCCATGAA